>MU226330.1:250673-262228 GCA_018584345.1 Thuja plicata | reverse complement strand
TACGGAGAAGTAGCAGGAGGGAAGTAACATAAAGCAATAAATAGATCTCTGTCAAATCTGCCCTTGATGCGGACCCACATGAATCTAGCTAGACTGTCAGAATGCATAATGGTCGTCAAGTTGGCCAAGGGGTCCCGAATAAGGCAGGCGACCCCACCCGAACCCCTGACACCCCCAGAAAATCTGAGCTCATCCCGATGCGCAGAAAACTACTGATAACTGGGAATCCCAAGAAGAGGACAAGTCGGGCTCTCATGTGTTTTCGTGACAAGAATAATATCTGCAGTACCGATGACATCCAAGAAGAGACCGGGTAAGGACCAAAGAGTGCCATTACCGTTCCATCAGTGAATAGTCAAAGAATCTCTAGTCCTCATCCTCTCCTTTTGGGCCCGCATATGTCATTTAGTCTTGGGAACTGTCCTGGGGACCCAACCCACAGGGGGGCTGTCCCTAATAACTGCTTTAAGGTTTCGTATGACAACCCATTTACCATCCAACCGGGCAGCGGTAATGAGTGATCGGGCATGTTTTAGTTCTGCAACCTGTGATTTGGTAAGATCCCCATCAAGGTAAATTTTTGTTGGCAGCGGGAAGAGTTTTCTACGAGCTCTAAGGGCTTGTAACCTGTCTGAAGCACAAAGAAATCTGATAAATAGTGTGGAATCATTGCCCAATCCAAGCCTTGTCAATGCGCATGTCTGGTAGCTCAAGCTGGTCGCGAAGGAAGGCATAAGCCTTGTCCACAGGATCGGTGATGTCAGAAGGAAGACCTCGAACCTTGAGATTGAGTTCTCTAGCACGTCGAGCTCTTTCATCCGAGAGCTTGGACTGCACAAGTTCTTCAACCCTCGTTAAAGGAAGTTGTTGCTGTCTTTTTTCATTGTTATTGCAAATATCAGCCCAAGATTTTAACTGTGTTTCAGTATTGTTTTTCAAGGCATTATGATAGTTAAGGAGTTCATCCTGCATTTCCTTAATGTCTTTAATCTCAGCAACATGGCCAATGTTTTCGTCAAGGTGTCGCTTGATGCCGGATGTTTTAGCCACAAACGTAGACATTTGAAGCTCAAGAGCTATATATTTTAGAGTAAGATTGGCGAGTTCCTCCTTGAGTCCTATATTTTCCGCTTCAATGGCAGACAATCTATCAATAAGTTCTTGAAATCCCTCATCCGACCTCCTTTGATACCGCAGCTTCATGGTGGGTGTTTCCATGGCAATAACAGTTCAAACAAAATCACGCAAAAGCAGGTAGAGCAGTCGGCTAACGGCACGGGAGGAGAAATAAAGGCTGGTCGCGAGTCACAGGCGGAGGAGGGAGCAGGAGAGACCAGTCGCGGAGGAGCAGGATAAACCATTAAATGGTATCTTACATATGTGTTTGCTAGATCCTTTTTTCAACTATCTTACAAAATGAGCTTCCTCTATATCTGACTCATTGCTTGATTCAAGCTCTTAATTCTTCACCTTCTTTGAAACTTTGAAGGTTGCTTCTCTTTTTGTTGGCTTCTTATTTTCAATCGTCATAGAGGTTGCTTATTTAAATCAGAAAAAATACACAAAGCCAAAGACAAAATGCCTTATCTCAAAATCATAAAAAGAGTTAATGTGTAATAATATATGTCTAGGATTGGGACTGCTCATTTTGATTTGTAAATTGGGAGGATATTCCTCAGACAGGTTTATCAACAATGGATCCTCTTGAAAAAATCCTGAAACAATCTTCAAACATAGGCTATTCCACTGACAATGGAAAATATAGCAATTTTTCTAATTCATTTCAAAAATTAAGAATGTATTTAAAAGCAATAATAGAGTTAAAACGAATATAATTAAGCATCACACAACTAAAACAAGAAGAGTGAGTATAAATTCCATATGCCCTTACAAGTAATACATTGCTATTAAAGAATTATAGAAGGCTCCAACACTGAATACCTTAACTCCTACACTTGCAGTCAGCCTCTGCCTGGCATTGTACAATGAAATCTAGAAAATGAACTCCAAAAGGTTACTGTAGAGCCTTCAAATACTCTATGCTCTAATGAGCATCTAATTTCCCCCTTTTTTTGAAGCCTATGGCTTTCCCATAAATTCCTAAAGATGCCAAGAATGAAAGTTCAACTATTCTAAAAGAAGTTGAAATGCCTACTCTTCAAATTCCACATATTGCTAGCATATTAACAAGTTCATTGCTTTGTTAGTTATTTATTTGCCTATTCAAGAGGCATTTGCTGAGGTGAACAAATTGTTCCCTTCGAGGTAAACAAGTGATTAGTTTACATCCTATAAGAGTGGTGTAATGTCCCCGACATATTTAAATGACTTAATTAAATTAATTGGTTAAGTGGTCCCAAATTTAATAATATCACACAAACTCCTTTAATTAATTAATCTAATTATAAAATAGAAAGTAATAAAATGATAAGTAATAAATTATGTCGGCCCATTGTAATCTTCTGGATACTTCTTAGAGCCCTTTATAAGGTAGTGGCTAACATCGTTGGACATCATCGTGGAGTTATCTTTTCTAGTGTATTTGTGATTCCAGTTGGAATTGAGTCTCTGGTGTGCTGTTTCGGAGGTGCAAGATCCTCTCTAGTCTGGCGATCATAGTTTCGGTGGGAGTAACTCCTCACACCCTAGTTTGCTTGTTGATACAAATTTGTGAAGTCTTCTTCTGAAGACAAATTTGATGTAACCTGAGATATATCTTTATAATTTGAAGTACGAACTCTCCGTTCTTGGTGACTCATTCCGGTTGATGCTGTATGCTCGATGTCATAAAATATCTAATTAATGTTTGGGGTGTAATTGCATATTCCGGCAAGACGCTTATGTTCGATATATTAGGATTCACATCTCTAAAGGCTATAGTCATTCAAATAAATATTTGGTGCAAATAAAGCATCGTGGGACCCAGTCTTCATTTTTTCCGTGAATAATCGAGGTTTGGCAAGTAATATAATATTTGGGCAATTTATTATCTTTGGGCTTGGGTTTCAATTATAAATGCTACAAATGAACTTCATAAGGGAGGAAGTATAATTATTTGAGACCGTACGAAGGTGGACTATAGATGGAGGAAGAAAATAATTGATAGACTTCGTCCCTACTACAAGAGCCGATATTTCCTTTCAAAGCGGTGTTAATAGCTCCAATCTATTCGTGGAGGTAGTAAGTGATATTGATTTGACTGAACAATCATAAGCCTCAGATTAAGTGCATTACGAGTATACTTGGCTGTATAGGTGGAAAGAGCCAGAGTCGTACAGGTAACGTGCCTTGCCGTATGAGTGACGGGGAGAAGAGTTGTACCATACGAGTGTAGTGTCGTACGTGTGGTGACCACAGGAAGTATTTTTGTGCCAAATCTATGACAGTACATTACAGTGGTATTAGAGTCGGTGATATTGCCAGCTTGTTGGAAGTGGATGCGAAACGAGCTCTCTGTCTACACACAAAGAAGATACTATTCCTTGGACATAATGGGGGAGTTGAGTGCTGAGATAACGAAATTACTAAGAGAGATAACCAAAAGCCAAGTTCAGCTCAACGAAGCCATTGCCAGGGGAGAACAATGGCAACTCTACACTTGGAGGGAATTGCTCACGAATGGTGGCATCATGGGATGGTCACAACTGGTCATGATCGGGTTACTTCATATGCTAGTATCATGGGAAACTCATCGCTTCGATGGGAAGGATCCAAAATTCAAATTCAAGGAGTTGGCATAGTTGAGACAAACCAGATCGGTGAACAACTACATCACAAAATTTTAGAGGCTCTCAGTTTTGGTCATCGACATTTTCGAGAGGAGACTTGTAGTACTGTTCATGGATGGACTGATAGAACCCCTTAAGGGTTGGGTCAAAGGTTTCAACCCCAATACATTCACAGAGGCAATCAAGAAGGCATGTGACATGGCTATTTCATCCTCTTCTTCCAGGAGTTACACACATGCCAAACCACCACTCATGCATAAGGAAAATGATAGGAAATCGTTCTCGAAGCAGCCATCAATGGATGAGGCCACGAGGTAAGAGCTCAGGAGGAAAAATCTTTGTTTCACATGCAAGGAGCCTTGGGAACCGGGTCACTGATGCTTAGGCAAGGGAAAGATCCACTACATTGAGGTGGTGTCCGATAGCGAGGAGAGTGAAGAATCAGAGGTGCAAGAAGAGACTAAAGAAGAAAATAATCATGCAAAGAGGATTGCCACACTTGTGAGGGGAGGCACCATTGCCGCACTTTTCGGGACTCTGAGGTGTAGTGTATTTCGGGTTCGAGGCACACTCTAAAGGCAGTGAGGGGTAGTCATGCTCGATAGCGAAGCTACACTCAATTTCATCAATTACTCACTTGTCACCAAGAGGGCTTTGCATGTGGTGGAGCATGAGGGGTTCAAAACTTCAAAGTCAAGGTGGCCGGAGGAAATTTACTACCATGTACTCATTTGGCATGTAGCTCAGCATCACCATGGGGGATGATACAAATGTCATATTGGGCATTCAATGGATGAATACCCTCGACAAGTATACACATTTTCAAACGGATGGAGTTCTCATTCAAGGTTGACTGCAAGAGGGTGGCGTTGAGAGCATGGTCCAATGGAGGCCCGAGGAGATCTCAGTGAAGTAGATGGAAGCAATTTTCAGGCATGACGAGGTCGTTTGGGTAGCACAATGTTTGGTTTCGACCAAACCTTTGAGCGGACAACGAGCATACTACTGTGATGATGAGCTTCAAGTAGTATTAGGCAAACATAGTTTGGTCTTTGCAGACATTCCACCAGGTATACCCCCACATGGAGGTTTTGAGCACACGATTGAATTGGAGGGAGCGAAGCTAGTCATCACTACTCCCAATTGGCATCCCAAGAAGTTCAAGGAAGAGATAGAGAAGACAATCCGAGAACTTCTCGACAAAGGTTGGATCAGACCAAGCTCCAGTCCCTTTGCATCTTTGGTAGTTTTGGTGAAGAAGAAGGATGGAACTCTTAGGATGTGCATTGATTACCAAGGATTGAACAAGAAGACAATCGAGAACAGGTACCCCATTCCTAGGATTGATGAGCTACACAGATCAGTCTACTTCTCCAAGATTGATCTCAGTTCCGGGTATCACCAGATCCACATGAGGGAGCAAGAAGTGCACAAGACAGCATTCTGTTGCCACTACGGTCACTATGAGTTCTTGGTCATGTCGTTTGGACTGACAAATGTGTTGTCTCCAAGCTTGAATTCACAAAATTAGAGCAACCCCTAGGAATCTTTAGTTAAAATTGTAGCATTAATCTCTAAGACACGCTATATGAGGTTAAAACTCATAAGCATTAAGTCATATAATGTCTAGGTCACGATTTTTTGCCTTTTCCTTGTCGTTTTTCATGTTTCTAACTTAGTTTTCTTTGGTAATGTAGTCAATTTCAAGTTTTAATCACACCATTACAAGAAGTAGACTTGTCTTTATAAAAATAAATGCTTGCAAATTGGTTTTAGAGACCCGAAATGCAAGTATGCATATATAAAAGCTCTTTACCAAAACTTGTAAATCGCAACTTAAAACCTGAAATTTTCCCTTTATGTTTTTTTTTTGTGTTAAAGTTACGAAAACTTGAAAATCGGCTCTTAAAGCCCAAATTACAAGTGCTATCATTTTCTAATTTATAAAGGTAGATTGTAATTTGTATTTCAAGACCCAAAATACCTTCCTTGTGTCTTTTTCCTAAGCTTTTAGGTTGAAAATCGGCTTTGGTAGCGCGTGTTGCAAGTTTGTCTTAATGTTTTTGAAAAATGGGAGAAGTTTTTCTTTGTTACTGGATCAATAGAAATTGTTTCTTAACAGGTTATATATACATATTTTTCACAATATGTAGTGAACCTTTTGTAACAAAGTGTTCATATTATTTGTAGAAGGGATAATTTTTCTGTGATCTCTTTTAGTGTCCCATCAAGAGTTCTAAATCACGGAAAGAGTAATGACATGGCATGGGAAAATCTCTTTCTTAAGAGGTAGAAGAATTCCTTGTCATTAGATATGTAGAAATTTTGTTCGCTTTTACAAAACCTTGCAATACATCATAGACATTGTTGACCAAAGTGTTGTGTTTGACCAAGGGTTCTTTCAATTTTATTGTTTAGCTTTTGTTTCATATTGCACCTTAGAAGGAGAATAAATTGTGTTTTGTGTTTTGTGTTTTGTTGGCGGAGTTCATTGGGAGCATGGAATGATTTTTTTATTCTGATTGAATTATTATGGGTAGCAAAACAAAATATTTTGATGACTGCTCATGTTTATTTTTATTAAAACATGTGGCTGACTTAGAATTTGCACTATGCCACTAACCTGAATATTTGTTTTTTTTCAGTAATTCTGTCAATCAAAGATACAGAATCATTTGTATATGCATACTATGTGGTTCACACTGTTATAACTATGACATGCCAAGGCAGTATAGTCGGCGTTTCTATGGCTTATATAGTAAGTTCAGGTTCAATTGTTTCAGACTTTAGCTAGATTTCAAGTTGCAAATGCATCATCACATTTAAAATCTCATGAAAAACTGAATTAAATGCTTTTGGTATCTTCTTGATTATTATACCAAGTCAAAAGATTTCAAACTTCTGTATAAAATACAATATTTGGTATTGTTTATTTTTTTTTTTGGCCTCGCACTGGAATTCTCTTTAATGTGAAAATAAAAGAAAATTTGAATGATTGGAAATATTATTCAACCAAAATAAGTCCATTTTATTATTCATGTTCTATTTCCACACCTTATTTTTTTCTGAAAAGAACTAGGGTTAAGGGATTATTTGTTGGCTGAGAAGCCAACTCCGAGTTAGAAAAATAGAAATATGACATCGAACTCAAATTCAAATTTAAGCACATGCTTTTCCATACACTAGGAAGTTTTCCTACTTCATCTCCATATGCCAACAATGAGAAAGTTAGCAAAATGAAAAACCAACGTCTTTCATTATTTATCCATCACTATTCTCCTTATCATATTTGTGTATTTGATTCAAATATAAGAGACACTATTGACATAATGATTAAATAACTTTTTATCCATAGAATTTTTTCATCTTTATGATCCCATCTTTCACAAATTCTAATGAAGAAATTCGTCTTCCTCTTGGCACTTTCCGATATTATCTTTTTTTCCATGGAGGGAAAAGGAATGGTATAAATTATCTTCACCAACTGTTCCAGTCTCAATTTACCACCAGTTTGGTAATCATATTTTTTGACTACCTAATATGTTGGCTTTGAGATCTCAAAAATTCTCAGTTTCTATCTTAATTTCTTGAGTGATATTTTCTGTTGTCTGTTTTCCAGCCATTGCATCGCCTCTTTTTGATTGCTTCAATAATTAGGGGATTCATGCCTCTTTCACATGAAGTTTCCACCACATGTCTTTCTTATCCAGTCCCTTTCATTTTGAGAGAGCCATTGCTTTTTCCTTATTAGTTGTTTACAGTCCCAAGTGGACTGAAAAACTTAAATATATGCTGTCCATTTTCATAGATCCCTCCTACTCTTGTTATTATTCTGTTTCCTTTCAAAGTTTCATCATTATTGAGACTAACCCAATCTATAGGAGGCTTGTTCAGTACATCTTTATGCTTTTCAAGCTTATTTCAACCAAAACCTATAATTAGGTTTATTCATATTTTTTAAGAATTCTCTCGTCTTCTTCAGATGGCTTATATTTGATATTGGCTTCCAAGAATAGACTTGTTGATATTGAGGCCTCTACCTTCCCAATATTCTCCTCTGACCCTTTTGTACTACCTAAATGTTCTCAAGTTACCTTTCAGCCATAGATCTTAAAAAACATTCATTGGACTTATCATCCAAATGGCCTTCAAAGTTCCACTTTGAATCCTTCATGACCACACCAATGTCTACTTCCTTACAGATTTTGAGTTAGTCCATCCTACTTATATTTCACAAAAGAGTCTTCCCAGATCTCCCATGCCATATTACAATGCAACAACAAATGATTTCCATCTTCTCAGTTGCTCTTGCATAAAAGACATCTTGAAAGGGCCATGAAATTTTGTGTGGTGAGCAGACTATATGTCAATACCTTACCTGAAATTGTTAACCATAAAAAGGAATTCGCAGTTGGAAGTGCATTACTGATCACTAATGCTTGGCTAAGAATGGCGTTCCTTCCCCTTTATCATTTTACAAATCTCCATATGCCTCTTTAGTTGAAATATCTCTTATTTGCCCTTGTCCCAAATAATACCGTCATTCTATCTCATATTTGTAAGGGAGTAATATTTCAAAATGTTTCGAGATTAATTTTATCAATATATTGCTTTACCCTTAATCAAAAACAATTTTATCAATATCAATATACTAGGGCCCTTACAGATGATTCCATTTTTTTTCCTAATTAAATATATAAAATATTTTTTGACTTTGTCATCTGAAGTCCTTTTTGTATAGACATTTAGATCAGTTTCTACTCTTTTTAGCCAAAGTTGCCGAGTGATCTGCAATTAGTATTGATATTCCATTACATTATTCAGCAACACTTATTCTATTATTCTAAATTGTAACTTGATTCAATAAGATGTTTTTTACACAATTGCTAGAAAGTGGTCACTGTTTGTTTATATCTGTTTGTTAGTGTTCTTAACTAGAAAGGAAGAGTAAAACACATAAACAAGAGAAAGTAAACACACAAAAAAAAGTGAGCAAGGCAAATTGTAGTTGTACCATTAAGATACTGATTTGGGGAAAACTGTAGAAGAGTGAGGAAATTCCTCCTGTTGCCACTATGTCCATGACCTATCTTGCTCTGAAATTAATAAATCCTGTGATAAATATTGAAACACCAACATGATGATATGTCAAAACACTTGAATATGAAACCTACATTTCAGAAGCTCTAAAAATCCTTATTTGATCCTGTCATCTATATTCTTCATTTGGTGAGATGTTCATGTAACCAAAGAAGGTAGCTCATACATCATGTAAAGTGTTTAAAAACACCCTTTAGCTTGTGCAACTCCATTACTGAAAATTGATCTTCTTTTTGCTACCTAGGGTTTTGGTATGTAGAAATTGAACAACTAGCCTGTTGTAAAGTCAATAGTCACTTGGAAGAGAGGAAACTCAGTCTAGAACTGCAAAATATCAGAGAAAATACTAGAAGAAATAATATGAAAGGATGCTGCTGGTATCTCTTGTAACACTACTGCTCTTGGAAAACCTTACAATGGTGTCCAAAACACCTTTGCAGACTTGCAATCAGAAGAAAGGAACCCTGCCTGTTGTGAATGAATTGTTTTGAGTTTGTGTCATGTCCCCTTTTAACGAGTTAAAGAATTAATTGAAGACCTGTAGGCTATTTTATTTTTGGTAGGCTGAGGGATAAAATAAGGGAAATAATAATATTTTAAGTGGGCCCAATTACTTTATTTTCAAAAGAGCAACTTAAATATTTTTATAGGGCCTATGTAATATTGACAAGTATTTTTAACACTTCACATGTTTTTCTTTCATTTAGTGACAAGGTAATCCTCTCCACACATGTTGTTGATATTTGAACTTGTGTTTGTTTCTTATATGTCATATATTGTAGCATGTGTCACTTCTCTAATAGATGCATAACTCGAGATTTTACTTGAAGTTATTCTGTTCCTCGTCTATTCCATGGTGCACGAGTCCAAAGTTTCTGGATTGTATTTTTTATTTAGATTTAAAAAATGCTTGTGAAAACTCTAAAGCAAATTTAAGAATGAAAAATACATGGAGGTTCCAACCTCTTGATTGATGAAACTTGTTTACAATGGGTTTTCTAGTGGGATTTATGGTACTTAGACTACATTTAATTACCTAATGTGGTGCCTTTTGGATTTGGTTCATTATTTGGCATATTTGCAAGTTTAAAATTTATCAATGTTGGAAATTTTCAATTGAGTGCTTCCCATTATTTCTCACAATGTTGAACAACAAACCAAGTCAATTATGAAATATGGATTGCCTAAACAAAAGCAAAATTCTCAATAACATGCCATTTTCAATAACAATATTAATATACTTAATCAGTCATATAATTGTTTTATCATGCAATCATAAATTGAAACTGCAAGTTTTGAAATATAAAATTATTTGAATGGGTCCTACAAGTTCTGCTGTAAGGTCAAAGTGATGGATGTGTTGAGAGAGTCATTCAAGTTCAAATCCTTGTATTGCATTAAGCAACTCCAAAAATTGGTCACCGTGTACATGTAATTACACAATCTAGGTGTATGGCCTATTGATAAAGATGTGGGAATTGTGATGTTCCCATTAACCCTTAACAGAAGCAGAAAAAAATAAAAAATAAAAAATGGAAGTTAATTTGAAAATACAGTGTAAAAATTTCTGACTTGAACTTTGATATGTCCACTTATAATGAAATATGTGTTACTTGAAATTTCAATCAATGAACAAAGTACTTGATCAAAATAAAGTCCAAGTTATGTAAATTATAGAAACAGGCTCAAACATACTTTAGGCATAAGTTTGAAAATAGAATCCACATTCAAACATTAAGAGTAAGAGGGAAAGCCAAAAGACCAAGCAGGCAGAGAAATGAATCCCACCAGAGATTGAGAGAAGAATGGAACAATGTCATACCCTTCCAATTCAAGAGAATAGTTAAAGGCTTTATAACATTTTCGTATATTTTGGAAAAATTCTCAGTTCCTAAATGAATTTTACTTGCAAGTAAGAGTTTATACAAGTAATGTAATGTCCCTGCCCCAGTTTTTGATGAAGTGCACTGAATTACTTTCAAAGAATTGAACAAGAGTGTTTGTACAAAACTGAATTTCTATCTCAAACTAAAATCTGAATACAAACAACTTGTGGAATGAAAGTATATCTCCTGAATTATTATTCAAGCCAGTTATACAAAATTGTTTGCACCTGTTCTACAAATGATGCATCCATGTTGGGTGTAATGACCCTGTCATCAACATAATCGAAAGATCATCATCACCCATCGATTGTTAGCAAACTAATGGAGAACAAGAAGATCGACCATCAAAGAATGTCTACATTCCACACTATCATCACCTTAAAAAAGAAGTTTACTAATCAGATGATTAGTCACCCAATAAACAACAATTACTAAGATAGTGACTAAACATAGGCGATTTGAATAATTTTGGATGGCAGCGATTAAGAGAGAAATAATCTGTAAGTATGAAAGGTATGATGTATGTAATAAACTGATTGGTATCATGAAGAGATGCGATCTGCTTATGGAGAGACATGATTAGGAAGACACACGTCTCTTAGACACTCAAACAATGCAACACTTCCATCTTGCAAGATACATAAGGGAAAGTGAATCCATTCTAATATTCTATCATTGTAATGACCTTTGTTAGTTTGTAACCTTGGATATCACTAAACTACTTATCATGCTTATAATTCACATAGAATAATTTAGTATTTCAACTTAATTAAATGAAATAACAATTTAAATAAGATTTGTATTTCCTCTTATGACTATATCAAGCAATTGATGATCCCAT
>MU226330.1:217125-231417 GCA_018584345.1 Thuja plicata | reverse complement strand
CCTCCGAAAGGAGACATAATCTGTGCGCAGGGAGAGGGAAGAATCTCTCCCCTAGATTCTCGACATAGGTATGCACCTGGATGTTTGAAGTGGTATATGACGCTGGCCCCTGTTTAAGGGTAACCTTTGAACATAATACTTAGTCCTTGGAAACACCGAAAACACGGGCGCCCTTTTGAGGGTGACACTGCTGTGTGAGGTGCACGCATACGCATAAGACAGCAGGGCACAGATTTTGTCTTCTCAACCAATTATCTTTGTAGGGATAATTGAGTGTTTGTTCTTGAGTCTTAAACTGTCCGTTCTATCATCAAACAAAGACCCATGTTTCTACCAAGTTGCTTTGTCCTTGGTGGAATTGTTTACGACTACTGTTTGCGTCACTACTTGATTGAAACTTCGTGTTTTTAAACGAGTGCTTGTCACCTTGAAACAGAGATTGCTGATTTATATCATCTTAAAATTGTCCTAAGCCTGGAAATCTTGTTAGAGAACAGTTCCAACTGTGTCTCAAAATCTGGTTTTACCTTGAAAACTGAGTTTGTTTACTTGCCTTATCTGCCTCTTGTCTGGGATTTAATTGCTTGTTCCTTCGTTGTCTGCAAACTGAAACTAGTTGTTTCGAGTTGCAAACTGACTGATTCATACTCGAACTTGTCTTGTCTCTTTGTCCCCGTCCTGTTTTCTTGTGTTTTGTACCTTGCGACACGATAGTCATATCTCGGCTGTTCTAGCCATACCTCCGACGATTCGTGCCGGGTGCATCTCACACCTTGGCTGTTCTAGCCTATTACCTCGTCTTTTTCGATACCTTTAGAGATAGAGTTCTGAGTTAGATCTTAAGTTTCCTCTCGTATCAGCTTCGTCTATGCCTGTTATGACTGGGAGCGGTAATATCTTTCCTATACGCGGTTCTGGATTAGGTAGAGGTAAACCTCGCAATCAAGGAAAAGGTCATTCTGGACCCGTTATTCAAGTGGATAATCAAGAGGGATCATCACGTTCCTCTTCCCCGTTCAGTGCAGACCCAACTCCGAATCTGAAGCCAGTGCTTCAATTTTGTTCTTATCCGTTATTTCAAGATCAGCATAATCCATTTCTCTTGAGCCAACAAGGCTACAAGAAGTCATCTGTTTGGGTCGATCCTATTAACGACCCTCGCTGCCTTAGTGACCCGTTCCAACATTTCAATCCTTTCGATTCGCCGAAGAGCACATCGGCTACGAGTTCTCACTCTCATACTGAAGGAGTGCATACGGAACAATCTCACGTTAACAACATGATGTCTCCTTTCGATTACACACAAGGTCATGACCAATCTCAACATGAACAAGGTCAAGAGCAACACTAGGGTCAAGATCAAACTCAAAGTATTTATGAAATTCTTGGCAATGAAGATGACCCTATAACTCAGAATGATATAGACGCAGCAAAGTCTAATAAAGCTCTTATTAAAATGATGGAGATACTCCTTGCGGAAGACAAAGAAAAATATTTTCTAGATTTAGCGAATCAAGGAGTCAAATTACCCGCGAACTTCCAATTGGATACGCTTGTCGCTAAAGAAGAGGAAAAAAAAACCTCCAAGTTGCATAAGATAATTCAAGACATGCAAGGGCAAATCAGCCAACTTATGAAAGATAAGGACAAACCTACGCAACAGTTCACGATGGAAAGTATATGTCCTTTTCCGTTTGATAAGAGTATTGTTATGCAACCTTTTCCCAAAGGTGTAGAGCTCCCAAAATACGACAAGTATCTAGGTACCACTGATCCCCAGGATCATTTGAGAGAATTTGGTGCCTTGTCAATGAAGTTTATACATGATCAAACGTATTTGATGCGTCTTTTTCCACGAAGTTTGGGTGGACCCGCTATGGAATGGTTCTCACGATTGCCCACTGGCATCAAAACTTTTGACGAGATTGCCAATCTTTTTATGCAACACTATTCTCATAATATTCAACATCCTGTCGACATAAGGGATCTTTGCAACCTTAAACAGAAGCAAGGGGAACCATTCTTGACGTTTCTTCAAAGATGGAGACAACTTTGCACAAAGTACCCTTGCAAAATACCCGAGTCCGAGAAACTCGATATATTCTTGGATAATCTCACCCCTGACTTCGGGTATCAAGTCCAACTTCAAGGTACCCTTAACTTTGATAGTATGATAAAACAGGCTGTGAGAATAGAAGCCTTCATGGTTAAAAAAGGCGAATTGACCTTGTATAAAGATAACAAGCAAAATTCCTCATCGTCCAACAAAGACAAATGTAAATTTCCCAACAAAAATAGAGATGTTGAAAACGATGGGGTGGTCGATAACATGAATTCAACTTCTTCGAAACCGGTCTTTAATCTCACCTCGGGTATACAGGCGACCAAAGCTGTCGAAAAGGCTGCGATCAATACTCAACAACCTTCTAAATTTTCTGGCAACAAACCTTGGGCAGCGTGACCCAAGCGTGAATTTACCTCTCTGGGAGAACCGCTTGATGTGGTTTTCAAAACTTTGGTACAAAATAAGATTCTTGCTCCTTTGGAGAAACGTTTATACAATCCACAACCAAGACCTCATTGGTGGAATGAGAATGCATACTGTGATTACCATCAAAACAAAGGTCACAAGACTGCTACTTGTCTCCAATTACGACATAAAGTTCAAGATTTGATTGACAACAAGGTTATTGTTGTGGAGAACCATAACAAGAATTCGGATCATCAAGCATTCAAAGATCCCTTTCCTCGTCATGAGAAAGGTGAATCCTCCAACGCTCAGAATAATAATGCCAAAGTCAATTACGCAAATACCACTTATGAAAATGTGATCAACATGATTGAATCAGTGGAAGTTGAATATTGCAATATGTTTACCAGCAAGGGAAGTGGGAATGTTTCTAAACCCAGAACCCCGTTTGTCTTGAGATGCCCAGGGTCTCGATTATCTGAATCTGAAACATCTCGAGATTGTGCAAACGTTGTTACTAGGTCTAACGCTAGAATCTCTATCAAGGGTCCTAACCCTCCTGCTGCTACGTCTGCGCCAAAACAAACTACGGATAAGACTGCTGTTGGTTCTACCAACAAGACCACGAAGGCGGTCCCTACGCCTCCCTCTGTTGGTTAGAGCATTCTTGACCAACTTCAAAGGACCAATGCTCAGATAACTATTTTTGAGCTATTGAAAATCTCGCCTGCTCATAGGCAGATTCAGGACAAAGCTCTCACTTAAGCTAATGTCCCCAAAGATATCAACTTGGATCAGTTTCAATCCATGGTGGGTCATTTGACCTTGCCACATTATTTATCCTTCTCTGAAGAAGATGATCACTCAATTAGTCACCCGCACAATGCTCCCCTGCACATAGAAGTCATGATAGGCAAACAGCTCGTCTGCCGCGTGCTCATTGATAATGGTGCTGGTCTTAATATTTGCTCCGCTCATTTTCTTGCTCAACTAGGTTAAGGCGAGGATCGCATAGATTCCCGCAAGAGAATTACCATAAAAGCTTATGATGAAGAAGAGAGAACATCTAAAGGTCTAGTTGTGTTACCCATTCGGGTTGGCCCAATTGAAAGAGACGTCATATGTCAGGTGCTAGACCTTCCTCTTGCGTATAATATTTTGCTAGGAAGACCGTGGATCCACGAGATGCAAGCGGTTCCTTCTACATACCATCAGTGTATCAAGTTCTCTTTTCAAGGCACAGAGGTGACCGTTCCCACTAGCATGGGTTCTTCTTGTAATGCTCTCACTCAATCAGCTGACAGTCTTGTTTTGACTAATAGAGAATACACAGAACTCTGTGATGCCAAGCTCAAAGATATGGAACAGACACTGAAAATCATAGATATAGGCATGGGGGGATATCAAATGGAACTCGTGCTGTCTTTAGCAGCTCTACCCCTGTCTCCTCGGTCTTATGGGAGACCTTCTGAGAACAACAAATCTTCCGTTACCCCTGAGATAGTTTTTGAGGGTACATTTGTACGGTCTAATACACCATTGGAAGATGAGGACGAGGAAAGAGCCATCAAGGCTTGACTTTGTAAAGGAAAGAACACAGCTGAACAAATTGCCCCGGCTTGTGAATTAAATCCTAACAGTGAGGGTCTCAAGATTATGAAACGTTTTGGGTACAAAGGAAGTGGCCCGATAAGTGTGAATGGCAATGGGTTAGTGGAACCTATCCAAGCTATAGGTTAAAAGACAAAAGATACCAGTGGCTTAGGTTTCAAAAAGGTTCCGTTTCATCTAGGGATCAATAAATCTGTGCCAAAAGTAGAGCCTACACCTGAACCTAAGGGCACAACTGCAGTCGACACTATACAAGACAGCTCGGATGAGGATTGCTTTCCTTATCCCATCCCTCCAGACCTGGCAACATTCTTTGCTGAGCCAGATAAGTTTGTGCCACGTACTTGTACTGTTGAAACAGACAGTGATTCTGATCAAACTACTCCATTTGAGACACTAACTTTTGAGCAATGGAAAGACTTACAAGATCCTAACTTCAAAGGAGAAGAGTACATACCACCAGAATTTCAAGAACGGTGGACACAAGAACAGACTCGTAGTACAAGAACTCAAAAACCTTCATGGTGCAAGCACCCAAGTCAGAGTTCGGATACAAACTCTCATGAGTATGAGTTTGATAGTTTGTCAGCAGGATCTTATGAAAGACTTCTCGACGTAAGTGAGGGGTCTAGTGAAAAGCCTAATGAGTCCGAGTCTATAGGTGTTGACATGTCTTCTACTTCGGTCGTTAGGGATCAAAAGGATTCAAACACACCTTTGGACAAGATCGGTTTAGCTCTCAGCTTGCTAGTTAACACTTTCGATGACCATACTGTGAACGCACTTGAACCTGTTGCATCCCTTTCCCTCCAACATCCTGAATTAATAGACTGGAATTCCCCTTCTTCATCCAGTGAAGTCCTTACATTCCAGAATGATTACACTTTAGCCTACTACCTTCACGCTGTTGAGCCCATAATGTCCTCCACTAGTGAGGAAAGTGTCAACATGACCGAGGCTAACATCAAGTACCTTAGTCAAAAAATTAAAAGAAGAAAAAATAAGCGCTCTGATGGTGAAAACCACACTGTGGCAGTATCAGAGCCAAAAAAAGTAAAAAGAAAAGACGTACCCGAAGGTGAAAACCTCTCTGAGGCGCCTGAGGGTGAGGTACTTGATGCGCTTCTGAGTCACTTCCAGGAACGCTCATCAGTGTTAATTGAACCAACTCAGCCGATAAATCTGGGAACAAAAGAGCATCCACATATCATTCACGTGGCCAAGTCATTATCTACAGAAGAACTTAAGGAATTTACAGAATTTTTCCAAGAGAAAAAGATAAATTTTGCATTGACGTATTCTGACATGCCGGGTGTGGATCCTGATCTCATTATGCATCACTTATCAATAGCACCAGGTGTGAAACCTGTCAAACAAAAACTTAGAAAGATGCATCCGCATGTAGCTTTATTGATCAAAGCAGAATTGGAAAAACTTCTGAAAGCTGGGTTCATCCGGGTGATTGATCATGCAGAGTGGATTTCTAATATAGTCCCAGTGACCAAACATGACAAATCTATTAGGGTCTGCACAGACTTTAGAGATTTAAATTTGGCATGTCCTAAAGATGATTTTCCACTTCCTAACATTGACATGATCGTGGATATGATAGCGGGATATGAGATGTATTCATTAATGGACGGCTTTGGCTATAATCAGATCAAAATTGCACCAGAGGACCAAGAGAAAACCGCTTTTACCTGTGCATGGGGTACATTCTGTTGGAATGTTATGCGCTTTGGTTTAAAGAATGCTGGGGCTACTTATCAAAGAGCTGTTACTACAATATTTCATGACATGATGCATAGGACAATGGAGGACTACGTGGATGACACACTTGCTAAAAGTATAGATAGAAAGACACATCTCATTGATCTAGGTACTATACTAGATCGTATGGAGAAATTCAGGTTGCGTCTGAACCCTAAGAAATGTGCATTTGGGGTTACTTCTGGAAAATTACTTGGCTACATTATCTCGGCGAAAGGAATTGAGGTGGATCCGGAAAAGGTACAAGCTATAATGGAAATGCCACCACCCCGTAATATCAAACAAATCAGGGGTCTCCAAGGTCGACTCCAATCTATCAGGCGGTTTATCTCGCAATTAGCTGACAAGTCACAACCTTTCACCAAAACTCTGCATAAAGGTGTGACTTATGACTGGAACAAAGAGTGTGAACAAGGGTTTTAACAGATTAAACAGTATTTAGCCAATCCGCCCATACTGATGCCTCCCATTCAGGGGAAGCCTTTGATCTTATATATCTCAGCAACGGAAACATCCTTGGGTGCTCTCTTGGCCCAAGAAGATCAAATCATAAAGAAAGAGCCATTTACTACATCAGCAGAACATTGGTCTCTTACGAAATGAATTATTCAGTAATTGAAAAGGCTTGCTTAGTAGTAGTGTTTGCTTCCCAGAAGCTACGACACTACATGTTGGCTCACACTACAAGGCTAATCGCAAAGATCGATCCATTGAAATACTTACTCAGTAAAGCTACCCTCACAGGTAGACTAGCTAAATGGGTCCTGCTCCTTAGTGAGTTCGATATTGTATATGTTGAGAGAAAAGCTATCAAAGGACAAGCGATTGCGGATCAATTGGCTGAAGCACCTCTTACAGATCACCAACCATTAAAGATGGAATTCCCAGATGAGTCCATTATGCTTCTCACGCATCAAACATGGACAATGTTCTTTGATGGTTCATTCACCCAACAGGGGTCAGGAGCTGGAATTTTGTTTATCACACCTTAGCGGTACTCCTTACCGAAGGCATATAAAATGATGTTTCCTTGTACCAATAATACCGCCGAGTATGAAGCTCTGATCAATGGACTCAAGATTGCTATTGAATGGCGAGTGGATGAACTAAAAGTCTTTGGAGACTCACAACTGGTTATCAATTAAGTCAACAATACTTATCAAACCAAAGATGAAAAGTTGGTACCCTATAAAAGGATGGTTGACAGCCTTAAGAATTAATTTGCACGTCACTTTTCAGCAAATTCCTCGGGAAGATAATAAAGCGGCTGATGCTATGGCTACTCTGGCCTCTATGTTACAAATGCCAGAGAATGATTTCAGACACGAGTTCCTAGTGGAGACATTATGCTACCCTGCCTATAACTCTCTTGACTCCTAGATGGTCTGTTCAGTAATTGGACATGATTCATCTCGCTACCACCACATCTACTCTTATCTCCATAACCAAACTATTCCTGACACATATACTAGAAATGAAAAACGCCATCTAATCCGTAGTGCTTCACGGTACATCATCGTCGCAAACGACTTGTATAGACGGGGTCTAGATGGTACCCTTCTTAGGTGTCTAGAACCTGATGAGTCTAAACACGCGTTAGAAGAGGTACATGAAGGCATTTGTGGTTGTCACTCAAATGGTCTGACACTAGCTCGTAAGCATATTAGAGCTGGTTATTATTGGCCCGATATGGAGAAGGAAGCTACGCAGTTTGCCAAATCTTGTAAGCAATGTCAACTCCATGGTAATTTGATTCATGCTCCAGCTAAGGAGCTCATTCCATTTATCACCTTTTGGCCATTTCAATAGTGGGCTTTCGACTTAGTAGGTCAGATATATCCGTCTTCCTCGAGAGGACACAAGTACATATCACTGCTACGGATTATTTTCCTAAATGGGTTGAGGCAGTACCTCTCAGTGTAGCTGATGGAAAATCTGTAGCTATGTTCATCCTAAACTACATTATTTGTAGATATGGTGTACCTTCCTCTATTATCACTGACAATGGAGGACAGTTCAAGAATAAAGATCTGACAAATTTATGCACAAAGTTCAAGATCATTCAACATTGGTCTTCTATTTATTACCCCCAGGGTAATGGGCAAGCTGAAGCTTCGAATAAAACGATTCTCAAGATCCTGCACCGTACGGTACACAAAACTGGACGGGATTGGCACCTCCAGATTAATCCAGCTTTATGGGCATATCGCACCAGTATAAGAATGCCAACAGGGGCCACGCCCTTTGCTTTAGTCTATGGCGCAGATGCTGTACTGCCTATTGAGGTTGAGATTCCTACATTGCGAGTCTCTTTGAAAGGCCTCATTACAGATGATGACATTAGAATATCTCGGCTTCAAGAGCTTGAGTTACTAGATGAACGTCGGAAGGTGGCGTTCGATCATCTCAGAGCATATCAAAAGAGGATATCAAAGAGCTATAATAAGAAAGTTAGACCAAGAGACTTCCAAACGGGTGATCTCGTCCTGAGAGAGAATCCTAAAAATCAGCAACAACGGACTCAGAAAGGGAAGTTTGAGCCGAACTGACTTGGTCCTTATATTATTACTGCAGTATTTGGGTCTGGCGCTTATCAGCTCTCCACTACAGAAGGTGAACCACTCAAAGAGCCCATCAACGCTCTTCACCTGAAGAAATTCTACAGTTGAGATATCTTTTGCATGCTCATGTACATACTTTATTTCTGAGAAAATCCTAAAAATTGTAAAATGTCCTGAAAAAATGATCATCCTAGTGAAAACCTGGCAAATAGGCGCTTTGATGTATCTATTATCCTGGTGAAAACCTGGTAAACAGGCGCTTTGATAATATCAAAAAAAAAATGAAAAAATAAAAAATACAAAAAAATCAAAAAAAGAAAAAGAATAAAAAATTGAAAAATTGAAAATACAAAAAAAGAGAAAAAGAGAAAAATGTGCCATTGATGAAAACTTGGTAAACAGGCGTCATGGTAGCAAAAATAGAATTTCTGCCAAGATGGTGAAAATCTGGTAAACAGGCGCCTCTTGTTTCGCAATGCTTTATCTGTCGCAGCATATCTTGGCTTTCTCGCAGTTGCTCTTTTGCTTTCCTGCTTCAGTTTGCTTTCTTGCTTAAGTTTGCTTTCCGGCTTTAGTGTGCTCATGCTTTTGCTTTCAGTCATCTTCGAGATTTTGCTCGACCTCACATGGATTGAAACTGGTCATACTCGGGGGCATGTTCCTGGTCTAGGGGGCATTGTCTTATCTTTTTGCATCGGTCACCAGTGGATCTCACTGCGTCTACCTGTCGATGCTTCGATAGCACTTCGTCTCTTCTTGAGACTCTTTCGCATCAGTCACCAGTGGATCTCACTGCATCTGCCTACTGATGCTTCGATCTCGTTATCGACCTTTATGCTTGAGAATCTCTTGCGACAGTCACCAGTGGTTCTCACTGAGTCTGCCTACTGCCGCTACATTGATGAGATTTCTCGCATCGTTTCGCTATCTGTTTGTTCGGCTTCGATCCATTCGCCACTTGGGGGCATGGCTCCCCACTTCGATCGCTTTTTTGTTTACACTTGAGTTAGTAATCTTGTCGAAGGACAACTCTCTACTGGCACAAACTGGTGTTTCTCAACACGTTAATCAAACAGTGTTTTTTCAACACTCTCTTTGGACACATCTGTGTTTTTCAACACACTTCGGATATCTCGCAACGTAAACATCTCTTGATAGCAATCAAACACAAATGCACTCACAAGCACAATGGTGTTTCTCAACACCCTAAACATAGACACATTCGTAAGCCTTTAAACATGCTGAGATATGATTGACTCTTTCTTAGTATGTTGTCTGTTCTTATGGATTTCATTGATATTTTCTTTGTCTACTGCTTGTTGGTGTGGTTTCGATGATCCGGCAACGTCAAATAAACAGGGTGTATGTGATAAGAGCTTCTGCATTAAGGTGGAAAAGCCTCACATCCCTCGATCTTGTTTATTTGTACGCCAAGGGGAGGTCGAAACTATCTCCTTGACTGTTATTGCTATGTTTGTTTACTTGTGAACTTTTACTATATCAAATTGGAAACAATGTTCAGGTCACCTTGGCTTTTGTGCCTCGGTGCTTATGTTCGTTTCCTATATTTTATCCGACGAAAGTCCTATTCATATTCTTATGGTTGCAGCGACACCAGTAAGGATTATATTGACTCTGATGATCCAAAAGCACCCGATGATGATAAATACGATGAGTCCAACAACCAAAGTCCTAGGATTGCATTTAGCTTAGGCTTGCATTTGCATTGTAGGCTTGCATTCACATTTTAGGCTTGCATTGTGGTAGTTTGGTGCTCTCTTCATTATCTTCTCATTCTTCAAAGAGATGTAATCCCACTCTTGTTGGAAGGGAGACTAAGCTGTTGGATAGCTTTAATTCTATTTGGATCTATTCTTATACCTTTCTTTGAGACTATGTGCCCCAACAGTCTTCCCTTAGTCACGCAGAAAAAATGACTTTTTCGGGTTTAATGATATGTTGTGGTCTCTGCACCTCTGCAACACTACCTTAAAATCCCTCAAATGGTGCTTCCTTCTCTTAGAGAAAACCGTCAAGTCATCGAAATAAACCATAATAATCCTATTCTTCAGGTCCTTGAAAGAAGTGTTCATAGCCCTTTGAAACGTGGCACCTGTGCTGATGAACCCAAAAGGCATCCTGTTGTACGCAAAAGTTCCCTTGGGCGTGATAAAAGCGGTTTTATGCTGGTCTTCTTCAGCCACGCTAATCTAGTTATAGCCAGAGAAACCGTCGAGCATGGACATCATATCAGAGCCCGCTACAGTTTGCAGTTCATGTTCCATGACAGGCAAAGCATAATCATCTTTCAAACTACCCTGGTTCAGATTACGAAAGTTAACAAATATCCTTATTTCACCGTTTTTCTTCCGGACAGGCACAATATTCGCTACCCACGTGGAATGGTGGATAGGATGTATAATTGTGGCCCTTAGCATTTTATCCACCTCCTTCAGAATGGCCTCAGATACTTTGGGGTTATAGTTCCTGACCTTCTGTCGAAAAGGTGTGACTCCCGCCTTCAGAGGAATGTGATGCCTGAATTGCCCATTTCTGAAATCCTTTAGGTCGTCATAACTCCATGCAAACACATCTTGGTAGCTAGTTAACAATGCTTGTAAGTTCAGCTTCTCTTGGGGGGAAAGTGTCTTGCCAACAGAGATCCACCTGGGTTCTGTTGTACTCCCAATATTAATCTTTTCATATTCCTTCAACACTTTAGAATGAAGAGTTTTCTCTTTAGCAAAATTGTCGTCTTTCCTAGAGAAAAGACGCTCAAGGGACACCAGACCCTTGGGGATTTTGTTTCCTTTTAGGTGGACCACCTCTTCATAAGCTTCCGAATCTGAACAAGGTTCCTTACATTCATTTTGAGATCCTTCAAAGTACATGGATGCAAATGCCTGAGTACATGCCATGAAGTCTTTAATGTGAGTGTCTTCCTCGAACACTTGCCAATGTTCGACATTGTTTGGGACAGCTGGTCTGTAGATCATTTCCACTCGATATGTCTGTTTTAAAATCTGGGTGGGGAAGTAATAGTGAAGCCTACACTGCAAGGGAGTTGGCCTGATTATTCAGGCTTTGGGGTATAAACTCAATAGAGAAGGCATCGAAGAACTCTAACTCATTCCATACCAGATTGCGGTAGTGCTTTAACCGATTAGTTTTGACAAAGAACAAACTGCGCACTTTCTTGACAATCAACTCCGCATCGAGTTTAGCAATTAACATCTTTATTCCCTTGGACCTTGCTTCCTGCAACCCCAACAATAGAGCTTCATATTCGGTGGTGTTGTTGGTGTTCTTAAAGTCTAACTTGTAAGAAAAAGGTAAACATTGACCATCTAGAGACCTAAGCACAACTCCTATGCCTAACCTTGAATTTGAGCAGCTGCCATTGAATTCCATACTCCACAACTTTGTTTCTTTTGTGGGGATTTCGACTACTAAATTGCGATTTTCTTCAGGAAGGATGGCATAATTACCAAACTCACTGTTACCCATTTTATTTCCCAGCTCAATAAAGTGGAGCTGGTTATGTTTTTCAGGTAGATTGAAGGGTGCATCCCAGTTGTTAATGGTGTTTTGCAAAAAGAGGAATACCACAAAGGAAGTCATGAAAGATGCAATAGTTTACAATAGGAAAAGAATTATACAACATTGCAAATTTAAAGGAGTGATCTTTTTATTCATGAATGAAATGTGCAATATCCCACACAAGCCGTGGGAGTAAATAATAGAATGCACTATACAAGGAAATGATGCATATAGAAATGAAAGCATAAACAAAGACAAGGGATCCATCATTGCCTCATGATGATGAACCCTTGCAATTGAGCTGCTCCGTCTTCAAATCCTTCATAGAGGTCATCCCGCTGCTCCAAATACCTGCAAGGAAATGAAAAGGTGGTGTCAAAGCTCAGGATTCTGAATCTTTGCATAAACATCATCAATACATGCATAGTTTACTCATATATTGCATTATAATAGTTTGCAGCGATCATATGAATCAGAGGAAGGTAGAAAGACATCATCAATATTCATCAGAACTGAATTCATTGTTTATATAAAAGGTTTGTTCAAATGTGCAGACACAGGTAAAAATCTTGTTGCTAAATTCTTCATTTTAAAATTTCAGCATGTGGAAAAATTTGGGCTCCCACGAGGGTAGAGCTCAGCATGCTGTTGAGTGACACAATCGTGCTACAGAAACGAAAGTAAAGAGATAGAGAATCAAATAATTTTAGTGGATGCAACCAAAATTTTGGATGGTAAATTTAAAAAGAAACTGATAAGAATCCAAACAGTGTTAATTTGCAACTTCACTATTTTCTGATTTTTTCTAATTACAGTCACTTTGCACGCATGGTACAGCCATGTATGGACAAATGAATGCATGATACTATACTCAAAAGAAAGGTCTCTGAGTCTACTTTAATTTAAATCAAGTTTGAGTCATTTTCATGGAGAAATGAAGGAGTTATGTCCGTTTTAGTAACAGCACCCTGTTCAGAAATGTTTTCTAGAATTGGCAGCCAAAGAAAGTTGTGGTACAACTACAGATGGACTAGTACGACTCTATAAATAGGTAAGGAGTAAGATATTGATGTCACGAACAAAATTTATTCCTTCCAGCAAAATTAATTTTGATGTTTGAGTGGTCAAATACTTCATTTTCTTAAAACTGTCCTGTTATTCCCTGTGCGAGATCTTGTTACTATTGGTCAAGAGAAGCAGCAAAGTACTCAGAGATATCAGCTTCATCAGAGGTAAAAACAACATTAATCAATAAGGAGAGTCACTCTTTCACCAATGCAATAATAGATACATGGAAAGGCCACATGCTACATGAAAGTATGGTGTTGTGAACAATAGATGAATATAAAAGAAAACACCCAGTTTCATGAAGCGGGCAGCAGATTACATGTTTAAGACATGTAAATCATCATTTAAAGTTAAAGAAACATCAGGCACTATGGATCATAGCTGTCATGATGGAGCAGAAACCATAGGGTGGTATTCAAGACAATGTAACAAGTCAATATCATGAGGAGGCACTGTTATAACATATGAGCAATGAAAGGTGAGCAACAATGAATGGAAGATGCTAGAAACATTACACGTAAAAGACCAAGAAATGTGTGTGACAAGAGGATGATATATTGAACATAAAATTGCACAGTTTGAAACGAGGATAACAGAGGTTACTAAGAATGGTGCCATTAAGTAACAGCATGCATATAATGGAACATGTCATGTGTAACATCAAGTGTTCAATAGAAAGTTACGAGTTCATTATGAGAGCATTCACATATGTATAAACAGCTGTCATGAATAAACAGTGGAAAGGGATGAAAGCAACATTATCATAATGGCATCAGAAGAGATGTATACAGGGAACACATGGGATAAAGCATATGAAAATAGAGACAGCAAGTGTCTTAAGAGCATCCTTTTATTGATACATGGAAATCAATATCAGTATAGCAGACATACAACCAATACAATAAAATCAAATGTCTCTATTACTATTATTATTTTTGCACTGAATAGGGAGCTACAGTCTGCAATGAAGAGATCCAAAAATCCAGCCTTGCGTGAAGATAAAGCTGCCAATATGCCAATTAAAATATACACAACATCAAATCAATCAACATTTTTGTTTATATCTACAGGGGTCAGTTTGAATTTCCAAGGGGTTTCATATATTTCTTCATGGAAGGGCAGCAGACATAAAGAGTAATAAAAAATCTGTGTGGAACAATCATAGCCTCCATGTTTACACCCAAAAAAGCACAGAATATCTAAGAAATGTCACAGCCTATGCAAGGAGTTTTATCCTCTATATTTCATTCATAGGAAAACAAATGCGAAATG
>MU226330.1:187032-207778 GCA_018584345.1 Thuja plicata | reverse complement strand
TGCCAAAATATTATCTGCATACCCCTGGCTAAAAATAGCAGTTCCCCTAAAAAATAGGAAGTAGTCATAACGGAGTCCGGAAGACTTCCACAGAAGGCCAAACTGCAAGTCAAAGCAGGAAGATGAACAAATCATCCTCAACAGACCCCCTAACCATCCTCATCAGCCTACGAGGGTCAGTGATAGGCTAATCTACATGCTACCGTTTGATGTTAGCTAGAAGGGGACATCACAACCAAAATAAAACAATCGAAGGAATACCTAGGCTGTCGCAAACCACTTGTTGATATCTTTCACTTAAATTATGATCACTGTTGACCAAGTCTTCTAATCGGCTAACAAATCATATGTAGATGCTGTGTATCATTCCTTAATTCCCCTTTGCTAGTCGTTGTCCTCAAATATGTAAGAATGTTTGTCTTCTAATGTTTTACCTCAATTCGACAATATTGACTGAGCACCTACTCATCATATGTTGGCAATTGATGTTGGACCATACATCTAGTTGACGAGATTTGTTGGTGTTGTTCACTATTTATTTATTGTATTATATACTTATTGATCTTTACTTATCTTTTATTTATTTATGAGTTAATTATTAATTTTTATTTATTTATAATTTGTTGAAATATTAGTTATTATTTATAATGATTAATATTTATTACTTGTTTTTAATATTTTAATATTATGGTAATTGCATTTTATCTTTTATTTATCTATCTTTTTATTTATACTTAATTATTATTTATTTGTTTGTTTTAATATTTTAATATTATTATTTACTAAAAAATCCCTTTCATTATTATTATTAATAAAGTTGTATTATTTAATTATTATTTATCATCATATCCTATATCAAAATGGGGACATCACAGTCTGCCCTTCCCCAAAATTGCTTGTCCTCAAGGAATTAGATTTTTTTTCTTATGATTAAATGGATATACCAGTATAATGTTCTCTCTTTCAATGTTATCTATTACTTGATTCCTTGATGAGTGAAGCTACACGTGTTAGTAGATTCCATACAAATGCAGACACACACACACACACACACACACACATATACATAAGTGAAAGAAAATATGTCTAGGTCCCATGGTCATTCTCACTTAATCCTTAGGGAGAGATTGTAGTTAGGTTCCTAGCCCTCTGGTGAGGACCTTCACGTGCTCTCATTGCCTCTTGGCTAATCTAGAACGGCCTTCAACTATTCTACCATCTTATTACAACTCTTCAACCTTGAGGCCTCCTGTATAACCCTCATTTGATATATTCGTAGTACATACTTATAATCCTTGGGAGAGACTTTATCTCTTCCAAGGTCTTATGGATACCTTATATTGGGTTTATTCGTCCTTATAATCCTTGGGAGAGACCTTATCTCTTCCTAGGTCGTATGGATACCGACACAAGGCGCATCCATATCCTTGGGAGAGACTTTATCTCTTCCCCAAGCCTTATGGATACCCGCACAGTTGTATCCATCCTTATAATCCTTGGGAGAGATTTTATCTCTTCCAGGCTTTCAGAGATGTTGGATCTTTGCCTTAATTCCTTGCTAGGAATTGAAAATATTTTGAGGGTGATTATTATAGCTTTGTGGTTGCTTTATTTTACAAACTTCCATTTCTAGATCTATTATTCAAGTTTTACTTGTTGACCTTGATTGCAAGTCTTACTTGTGGTTTCTGATATAAACTCTTATTTGATAATGTTGATTTCCCACCCTAGATTTTAAGGAATGAATTTTGATCTCCAACAATTTGTTGTTTTTCTTCTCAAGTTTTATTCGCTTGTGTAATTCTCAAGTTTGTGTTGCTGCTGTCACACTAGGGTTGAACCTCCTCAAAGCTCCATTGATTTCCACTCTTTCATCCCTGGATTGGATGTTTTTGAGATCCCCTTTATCAAGTTTTGTTTTCTTAGGCAGTGCTCCTATTTCTTGGTCGAGTGTTGATTCTATTCTATGGAATTGATTCCTTTTTCCACACTTATGTCCAGGTGCCCATGGTTCTTTATATCTAAAACACAAGCCTCTTTTCAGTATTTCATCTTTTTGGAAGTAGTTGCCGATTAATAAATTTTCAGCTTCGATTAAAATTATTAAATGTACCACAACACATTGAAACCAACAATATTACCAATAGACTCCCACTCAATAGATGTCACATCCAGATATATTTTAATTGCACACAATCAGTTTTCTAGAACTTATACTATTCAGAAAATAAGAAGTTTATTCCAAGAAACAGATATACATAAATATTTATTTCTGAAACTAACTTCCAATCCTTACAAATTTGTCTTTAGGCGAAGACTTCACAAATTTACACCAATGTAGACTCTGTCACAAATCCACCCTTTCAGAAGGGTTAAGTTTTTGTCCAACCCTTTTGTCGAGCTCCTGAAGGTTTTTGTCTCCAAAAATCATAAATCATTATATCAAATTCATAAGCATGCCTTTGCTACAACCGCAGGACCTCTTTATAAATGCCTCCAGGAAACATCTAGAAGATTAGGCCGTTTGGAGAACTTTATTTAATATGTGACTTATTTTATTATTTATTCTTTTCACTTTATTTTATAATTAAATTAATTAATTAAAGTCGTCCTTACGAAATTAATTTTGGATAACTTAATCAATTAAATATAATTCAATCACTTTACAAAAATTTGGGGACATTGCATAAGTTGTAGATTGAATATAATTACAAATTATGAGTTAAATTTCACATGATGCCAGATATCTAAAATAAATGATATAAAAATAGTTGACTTATGTTATAAATAATAAAACTAAAAATTGTAGAGGGCTAAGGACAGCACAAGCTCCTCATACTAAAATTAGAGATCAGTAAAATAGTAGACTAAAAATAGAAAATTCTCAAATGTGCTATTTAAAAAAAAGTGTGATAGCTAAAACTAGACTTCTTGAAAGGCAACTTCAGATGACTTTGATGATTATACAATTCTTCCGCTTGTCATTGTCAACCCTTAGAAAATCCACTTCAACATTTTTAATCCCTTTAATAGGAATGTGCTGTTACTCCACACACGCACCAATACATTGTAAAGTGGACTTTGAACTTTCACTTTGGATTTCTTTTGTATAGGTCTTCATCACTCAGTGCACACCTAATAACTGTGATATTTTCATTTTTATAGGTTCTCCCCTTTTGCATAAGTGCATGATTGACCATGTGGTTTTAAAACTTTGATGTGAGGGTTAAGACTGCTTTGGACAACGACTTCAGCTTGAAACTTAACATAATATAAAATTTCATATGGGTACAACCCCTATTTGCAGCTTTGAGGAAACAATATCTAATGTCTTCTAACACCAATGGAATATTTTTCTCCTCGAGTCTATGTTGAACCTAATTCTTACTACATTGTCATAATGATGATTGCATACAAGATCTAATTTTTTTTTGTTATTAGAACATATTTTATTTTTCAATTACTTTGAGTTGTATATTTGAATGTATGATTTAATCCAAGACATGCAAATACATAATTATAGTCTGACTTGTTTGTTACATGGAAAACAATGTCATTTTCTTTGTGAAAAAGCTTTGATAACTTAATTTGTATTGTATTTGAAGTCTAACTAGATAAATAATGTCTCCAGTATTACTTAAAGGCGAGATTTGGCTTTGCCAAGAATCAATTTGCTCAAATTTTGTTAGCTGTTGGTGTTGGGTCCATTATATCTCAGGTAGATTCACCTCTCTATTTTCTTACCAATGTGAAAATCATGTCACTTGTTTTACGAAGTGATTTGGTATGTGTTGTGTGGCAAACCAGTTATTTCTTGTTCAATACTTTGACTTTTTTTTTGTGTAAATGAGGTAATTTTTTGTTCATACAATGCATGGTTATGTTTAAATCTCTTTGATAAATATAGGTGTTTGTGGACTCTAAATCCATGTATCTAATGGGTAAAGATATGGTATAATTTGACATATCAAAATACGAGATTTAGTTATCTAATAAATATGTTGATCAGGGAATTTTTGAAAAGGAAACCATCATCGTTTTTGGTATTTTCAATTGCTTTTCTTGATTGCTTTGCTACTTTTTGTTAGTGACATGCTCCTTTATTGATTATATCAATTTTCCACAGTTCATGCTAATTAGATTACCATTGTTTCTGAATTCGATTGCGTGTGTTCATTTTGCATCCACATTTCAGATCACACTCTGTGATCCATCATCTGTGTTCCTTTATGCCTATTTTCCAAGGGATTTGTAAAGGAAATTGGTGGTGAGTTTTCTTATTTGCCTCAACTAGCAATTAACTTTAAAAATAATATGCTTATGGTCTTCAAAACTTTCAAAGCGTTCTCTCCAACTTCAATATAATACCCTTCCATGTGACTCTTTTTCTGGTATGTGTTCAGGACCTCTGCTTGGTTTATATGTGTGTGTGTGGGTTGATACTTATGACGATTTGTTCCTAGACTACTCATGATGATGTTTCGATGGATACTTTGATGTTATCTGATCAGTGCTTATATTCCTTTATGATCTATGATGATGGATGCTTTGTTGTTGTGAGATTCTTGCGTATGTTTTTCTTATGATCCATGGTGATGATTAGTTACTGGTTTATGACGTATTGATGTGTACTAACGCATTTATCTAGATATATTTTGGTTATTGTTACACTTATGTTACTGATTCATGTGATTCCTGTCCGATGTGTTTGTATGTTACTGATTCATGTGATTCCTATCTGACGTGTTTGTATGAAGAGGGGGGATGTCGTATTATTCACTCGTGAGGCCCATACGATGTCTCAATTCCCCTTTCATTGCCTGCTACTGTTTGACATGATATATGTATATATGCACATGCCTTGTGTTGTGGTGCAGGTATGTAGGTACCAGGCATCAACTCCACCTGATTTTGTAGATTTGAGCATGCCTTCACATTCTCGATGGAGGTTGAAAAGGGAGATAGCATTAAGGCCCAATCTGACCTAGCCCAACCATCATCTTACTTTAGGATGATTTTGCTTTGAGTCACCATCTCGGATTATATGGTAGACAACTCTGGATTCTCCTTGATCCCTTGTGTATGGTTGGTATGTGAGGATGTTATTTGTTCTTTTGCTTGCATGGCATCTATTGCTCATTGCATTTATGTCGTGCTTGTGGTAGTTTGTTGTGCTTATGTTTGATCTTGATGTTTACTCGATCCTTAGTCTTCATGACGTGTTTTGATCACTTGCGTCATGATGTCCTTATTATGATATAATGTTTAATTATTGGATTTATTAATTATTAATATATTTTAAAGTATTATTACCATTATTTTAATATAATGTAATTATTGTTAAAATATTTTTAATGAAAACATTAAATATTGAGTAATTTTTATGATTAATATGAACCTAATATAATTTAATTATGTTATGGGATGGTGTTAATTATTATTAATATGATATTAATGGTTAATTTAAATCTTCCTTTTCTTGACCCCGTTCTTTCCTACCAGCGTCTGCACTGAATGGGGTAAACTATCAGTTGTACTTTAAATTTTTTAATTAATAAAATTATTTGGCTACGGCCTTTTACCGAAAAAAAAATAAAAATAAAAAATCTTCCTTTGATATTATGAATTTAATAAATAAAAGAATAATATTTATTTGAGAAATTTCTTTATTGTGGAGGAGATAACTATTCTTTTGAAAGGTTAATTACTAAATCCTTCTTCTGATTTTTCCCATGTATGGCTTCTCATTGGCTTCTTGTGGGATTTGAAGAGTTTTTCTTCTTGAGTTTCTTTTTATGAGGTTTTGGGAGGTTGCTTTTGGGGGGAGGAATTTTCTGGGTGGAGTTTTCATTGATTCGAATTGAGGGGAAAATTGGATTGTGGATTTCAACTTGCTATGGATTTCCAACTTGCTGTGGACTCCAATCTTATTGTGGATTGGGGAGCTGGGATTGTGTCATTGCTCATCATCTTCTTTGATTTTCTATTCGCATTTGAGGTATGAATTGAACCTTTGTATTTCATTTCATTCACCTGAATTCGTAATGTAGTATGAGCTTTGTTCATAGCGTTACAATTCCTTTATGGTTCTCTATTCATTTCTTGTGTGGGTTGAATCTCTTCCTAAATTAATGACGTGTTTTCAGATTTCTTTTGAGTGACATTTTGTATGGTTTCAACCTGTACCTTGGGCATTATTCTTGCAGCCAGGAAGTCGGTTCATTTATGCATGTTTTGTTTGCTATTGAATCTGCTTTTGTGGAAGTATTGCCAAAGTTTGGCCGCCTGTTTTCAGTCTTCCTCTTGGTGTTAATTACACTCTTCTTCCCTTGCTAAATTATTATCTTATAACTGCATCCTTTTTCCATTTTAATCTAGCTATTGGGATCTATCACATTTTATGTGTTTTGACGCCATTTTCAGATTTTGTTTCCACATTTGAATCTGCAAGTTTATGAAGGCATGAGCTACTCCTCTCCCCTAAACAAATCGAGTATATCTTCTTTACAAGCGAGCTAAGACTTTAAATTGATCCATTTGAATCTTAGGTCAAAAACAATTGTGCATTTCAAGCCACGCGCTTGTCTGTAGGTGTGTTTCGTACCTTCGAAGCTTTGTTTATGGTTTTAGTTATACTTTTGTGTATCAATCCAAGGAGAATCGGTTCATATTGCCTCATGTTTGATGTTTTGGCTTGGATTCTGGGGTTTACTACCAGTATATCCTTTGTCATGTTTTGTTTCATCCTAATATGTAAAGAACCTGCCTGGCTCTAACCTCAATTTGACTGCAAGAAATTCTAAAATTCTGGGATTTGATTTCTTTTAAGTTTTTCCAGCAATATATATATATATATATATATATATATAGTTTTGGTATTTTCTCCAAACAAATAAATTGCAATGTTAAAAACATTTCAATTCCAAATTCCTATGGGAATACATGTAACGACTGCAAGCTAAATTTACATTTCGAGAACTGAAACTTACATGCATCAAATACTTCACAAACCATTCAAAAATCTGAAATTTACTCCAAGTTTATTATCTATCACATGAAACATTAAACGTAACAACCTCAGAAGGTTAATTGATCATTAAAAGGAAACCTGTGATTAACTCCATTTATTAAGTTTGGCCGCAGCTCTTATAGATGAATGACGGCTGATGATACTCTAGAAACCTAACCGCAACATATGATTGGTGAAGATGGCGGATGGCAGCTCTTTCCCCCGCTGAAGTCTGAAACGTCACCACTTCATAGTCAATCACAAAACGTGACCAGCTCCTCTGTGCTAGCCGCGTGACCACAATTCATTAGCATTTAATCTGATTCAAAGTGCATATGACAATCAAGAAATTTACAATTTCTTGCTGTAGAATTCAGTCAAACCCTTATCTCCAAGCCTTCACAATTCGCAAGTCACCAAGAATGAATAAAAACAATAGCATGCATTCGATTTCCTCTTCACCAACATATATAATAAAAATCGAACCCCTAACTTCTCCAATACACTTTGCATAACCTAGTCCATAGTAAGTTTAAAAGTGCAAAGTATAACTTCGAATAATAATATAAAATTATTTTTCCTCCTTACAATTGGCGCCCCATTAAATAATCATTTAATATCCCAACAATATTTAATAAGCTCTTTAATTATTAATTAAGTATAACTTAATTAATAATTATCAATTATCAAATAGCTTATTAAATCTCCCAGACGAATAAATTGCAACGCAAATATTCACTGTCCGAGTCAGACACCATAATGCCTCGCTAAAAATAGACACTGCTAGAAATAGACTTACTATAAATAGTAAGTCCCTCAAACTGGAAACTCTACAAATGAATCCACAACTCCACTGATACCAATGCACAGGCGTCCTGCTTAAAATAGCAATCCTGACTATCAAAATAAACACTTACTATGAATAGTAAGTCTGTCAATCTGACCCAAACAAAGAGCAATCTTGGCATCACAGACTTCTAGAGTGGAAACTGACCACTGGCTCTGCCACACAAACCCCTCCCACATCCCGATTAGCCTACTAGGGTCACAAAAATAAGTCGACCCCATGTGCCTAAAAACTGGGACATTACAGTCCTCCCTCCTTGAAATTGCTTGTCCCCAAGCAATCTTAGAAAACAAAACACAGAAGTCCACCCGGATGCCAAGGAGAGAATGGAGTGATGTCCCCGTGATCACCTGCAAACTTCTGTGGAGAAATCATCATCCACTGAGCAAACCCGAACACACTGTCACCATGCCACCCATAGCGACCCACACAATCCGCAGTGCCAAACCTGCCACTACCTGGATCCCAATATAGATGAAACTCACCGACATCCATAACAAGGAATAATGGATATCCAATATCATCAAAAAGATCAGAGCTCCCTGTACACCCTGCCAGTCTTCCATGAGTACTCTCATAATCCTGATATCCATCCACTGTAAAACCATCCTGTATGTACTGACCCTGCAAGTCACCGCCTACTAACTTGCAGTAACGAACCCCATTAATTGCAAATGGAGAAAACCCATCCCAATAAGGATGATACAACTCTGGAGCCAACCCACATCGACGCGCAAACAAGTCCTCGACTGGTGGGTCAAAAGAGAAGTGATGAGTGCTCCTCACTATGTAATCATGGTGAAATGCGCCAATCCCTGTCAGAGCTCATCAAAAACCAACTAAGAATCAAGAGAGGGCTCTAGTCTCTGACTCTCAGCAACTGGTTGGGCAGGGTCCCGAGTAACCCACTCAGCAAACCCAACCACAAAATCCCGATGAGGAAGCATGGTAGTCAAGGTATCTACAATCTTCCCCACTAACAATTGAATATCGCGAGAACCCCGGATAAGTGTACCCTCAGAAGTCCTGAAGGGTCCCTCCCGCAAAACTAGACTCTCAAGAAAGTACTCCATAAATGACTCCGTGCAATAGAAATTATAAGAAGTAGCATCAACCTGCTCCCCTGCAATCCACAACTGATCCCTCTGAAACTATGGCACTACCAACTGCCTATCATGATCAGTTGTATGAGACGAAGGAATAGATTTGCTTTCGACAGAAGGAAACAAATCATCATGAGAACTAGTCCCCAAACTAGATGATACCTTGTCCCTATCCTGTGAATCAAAGGGAGTAGTGTCAAAAACTGGCACACAATCCTCTAACGAATCCACTCCTGCTACCTCAGGACTCTCAACAACCTTCTCTGTATCATCTGACATCGTGCTAACAACTGGAGAACCTGATACCCCAAATCTCTCTCTGCTGTCCTCTACTGAAGCACACACCTCAACTGTATCTATTGCATCTGTCTCAAATATGGACGTAACCGTGTCCCCAACACATCCATCACTGCTAACTGTGGAAGTTGACTCACCACTAACCACTTCTATATGCAACTGAACTGGATCTATGGCTGGCAAAGACTGAATTTGATCCAACTCCACAATCACCTCTCCCAACTGCAACTGCAACTCCTGGAGAGCCAACTGAGAGCCCTTTAAAGCCTCAGTTTTCGCTGTGAGCTCCTGAGTAAGCTCACTCACCTCCTCTTTTTCCATCAGAGCCTCATATGCCATACTGCCCTACTCAACTAGGTGATCTCGGTCGACTACCAACTGTAAATAATCCTGTCTCAAAATCCCGACAGCCTCTCGCAAGGAATGAATCTCTGTTAGGGAAAGGTAACCACCACCGTGCTCATCTGCCATAGGAGCACCCCAACCATAAACAACTAACAACTGACAAGCGACATCTAAATGCTCAAGAGTAGAAGTAATGTCTCTCTCACCAAATCTCAATTGGCTAGTCACATGATGACTCTGCACAACGGGTCTCCTATGTACAATCTCAACTGCACTGTCCACACTATGGAAGAAAGTTGCATCCAACAAACTCCCCTCAAGATCACTGAATCTCTGTGTACTGTCATCCGAGCACACATCTACAAACTGAGTACTGACATCGGACTCATCCTCATCTACCCCCAAGGAAGCTGTTGTTGAATCTAACTCATCACAATCCTCAGCTATCCCATCCTCTGTAACCACTTAGAACTTAGGTGTAGATATACATTCAAAGATGAGATTAATCAGCTACTTGGAGAAGCCAAAAGCTTCTAAACATTTACACAAAAATATCCAATCTTCTCTGTCATAAGCTTTTCTAATATCTAGTTTCATCAACATACTAGGCTCTTTATTGTGTTGGATAGTGTGTAAAGCTTCTTGGGCTATAATTACTCCATCTAGAATAGATCTCCCAAGCACAAAACTTTTTTGTTCCTCAGCTATAATAATTGGAAGAATTGTTTTGATTCTATTGGCTAAGGTCTTAGTAAATAGTTTGTAGAGGGTATTGCATAAGGAGATTGGCCTAAAATCTTCCATGCTTCTCACTTCCTCTTTCTTAGGAATAAGGGTTAAAAAGGTATTATTAATTTCTCTAAGGATATTACCCAAGTTTCGCATACCTTCCAAAACTCCAGAGACTTCCTCCCCAATAAACGACCAACATTTCTGATAGAAGAAGGTGGGGAAGCCATCCGGCCCTGGAGCTTTGTCTAGATGCATATGATTTAGAGCTACCTCTATTTCAACTTTGGTAAATTTGGCATTTAGAATGTTTCCTCAATGTGATCTCTTGTTGAGGAATTACCTTTGTACATATAACCAAGGTTCCTATGGCTTGGGCTGCTGTAAACCCCTTGAAATTCTTGGCCTTTAGTTTCAATTTTGCAACCAGTCTCTCATCAATGAAGTTGTGGGATGCCCCACTATCTACCAAAGAGATAACCTTTTGTCCTTGTATGGTGCCCCTGATCCTCAAAACTTGATGTTTGGAGGCTTGAATGAATGTTGTAGTCAACCCATATTCTTCTTCTTCTTCAAGTCTCACTTTCTTACTTTCATTTTCTTTGTTTTCTTCCTCGAAGGTTTCTTCTATCCTTTGAGCTCATTCCCTCTTACCACATTTATGCCCGGGTGTCCATTCTTCTTTGCATCTATAGCATGATTTTTCCTTCCCAAAATCCTTCTTTTTATTACAATTATGACCCCATTCCCATGGTCCCTTGCATATGTAGCACAGGTTATTTTTTCGTAACTCCTCTCGTTCCCTATGGTTAGGGAGACCATGGTGGGTTTCATTCTTTTTGTAGAATGGTTTAGCATGATTGATTGGGAGTTTACTAGTTGAATAAACTTCTAGCCTTAAGGCTATTTCAATGGCATCATCAAGAGATGTAGGTTTGAGAGCACTCACTAATCCCTTCAGTGAATCTTTTAATCCTTCCACGAACAGGTTAGTGAGCCTTTCTTCATCTACTCCTGAAACTCTGACTGAGATTTTTTTGAATTCTGTTATGTAACTCTCTACTGTTCTTTGTTGCTTAATCTGTGTTAACCTTTTAAAGTCTTTTTGTGGGTGCTTTCTGTCAAATCTTTTAATAAGCTTTTGTGAAAATCCTTCATAGGAAGTGATATTTTGGTGCCCTTGAGTGTGAATCCCGTGATACCACCATTCATGTGCCATACCTTCTAAGTGGAGGATAGCAAATTGGAGTGCATCCTCTTTAGTCATAGGGCTGAGGCTGAGATAAGTGTTCAATTTTGCAGCCAAGCGTAAGCTGTAATTTTTCCTGATACATCAAAATTTGGAAGTGTTACATTATTCACCTTATGTTTTAACTCCTTATTTGGGTGTAACCTTGCTCTTTTTGGTCTCTTTCTTTTGTGCTTCACAAAACTCCCTAAATGTTATGAGTTCTCTGATTTCTGGTTCAAGACTCACATAGGCTCTAGCATTGTCTACGGTGCTATTTATAGGTTTATCAACCCGTTCTTCTTCCCTCAATATAGCTTCCCTAGGTAGGAAAGGTGGCTTGGGTACCTTGGATGGTAACGATCCATTATTATTATCCTAGTGGTTGGAACTTATGTCTCTCCCATTGGAAGAATTATTTTAAGGTTATTAATCGAATTCCCCATGTTTTGTAATGCTTGGAGGAGTGCTTGGTTTGATTTTTCCATTTGACTAATAAGGTTTTGATGGGTTTGTTCCATGAAAGTCCTCATTTCTTTGGCTACTTGTTCATTCATTTTGGTTTTACTCCCTTTTCTTTGATAGGTTTGCATTAACTACTCCCACAAGATGGTAGGATTATGCTTTGATACCAATTGTAATGAACCCTCTCTTACTATGCTCTATTCTGACCAAGGAAACATCAACTTGACATTAGTTAGAGTTTAGAATTGGAAACCTGCTCAATAACTGAATCTTGAGTTCCCTACATGCCAGCACAGAAGTATATATACATAGGTTTCATGTTTTATCCTATGATTTAGTTCAAATATTATTCCCGAATTCAGGAGTCCTAAAGTATAACATACTGATTATGAATTGCCTCGTATTTATTATATATACATATTAGTTCAGATTGCATTGTTCTGTCTTCCCTATCTGTAATAGCCTTAGTGGAGGATGGTGGATTTACTACTCTTGACACAGTCTGCAATAGAGCTCCCTCAAGGTTCTACCTATCTCAGGATCTTCCCTTTTTGCGAGAATTTACTCAGCCTCTTCCTACATACAACCCCTATCCTACCAAGGCATTAAGATTGAAAACCAGACTCATAGACTGAACTAAAATTACATATTGCTGATTCTCTGGAGATATAAACGTTTGTCTAATTTATATGAACTTACTATTCTGACTATAGCCAAATAGACTAATAGGTATAGATTGATTTTTTCATATTTTTGCAGTGTGGTGTGTTTATTAGGTACTCTGTTCCTATTTATCTATTTTTCGTTCTTCTACATAGTGATTGCTCATAGATGATAGAAAGGAGCACTAACTGATTTGGTTATTCCAAAGGATTGAAGTGCGTACTAACTTATTTACAGCAGCAGAAATCATAGGGTCCAGAGTAACCAATGATCTTCAATAAGAGGTGAATGGAAAGTACGTAACACTGCTGGTTGTGATATACCAGAGGTAGCTAAGTATCATTGCTTCCTATGATGTTCCCGTAATAGATACTCTGTGTCTCTTCTTTTCTCCTAGTGCCAAAAAGAATGAATACAAACTCGTATATGTATATCGCTGTATGAAGAGATTCCACCCGTTCACCTGCGATGAGACAGCCCCGTACGTATATGCATCGTTTTGTTTATAATAATGTTTGTTTAATGCCTATGTGGCAGGTGGATTGTCTATTCCCCATCTCTCCTAAGTCGCCGACCAGTACCAAGGCACGGGGCTTGAATTCCCATTGTTTATGGAGAATTAGAATGAATTAGATATTAACTTAAGTTAATTTTGAGGTATTCGACTATATAGTCGACACATCAGCTTGGTTGACTCTCGGCACTAATCATTAGCAATTAGATATTAAAATATTTAAATAAATTAGATATAAATTAATTTTAATATTGAGATATTAAAACTAGTAAAATAGGCATTAATTATTAGCAACTATTCATTAATAAAAATAAATTAGATATTAAAATATTAACATCAATTAGATATAAATTAATGTTAATTTTGAGATATTTAAAATAGTAAAATAAATTTAAGTAGTAAAATTATCAACACATTTGAGATATTCCAATCAATTTATTCTGATCAATTTATATTGAGATATTCAAATCGATTTATATTAAAATATAATCAAGTATGGCTTATGACACTCATTTTTATTGAAATTATGTTGATGAAAGGTGAAGTTATTGTATGTCAGCTTGGCTCCTCTTTTATTAGATTTAGCATCATTTCTAGTGCATACAAGTACATGGTATTCTTCATATGTATTGCATTAAATTTGTTTGTTCAACAAACTTCTCATTTATTTGCAATATGGCCCTTCCAAAGGCAAATTTAAACTGACTGAAGGATATAAATCTTAACATTCATCATATTGAGATTTATATAATTTCATATAAGAATTTTGGATTGTAAAATAATTATTTTTATCCAAGTCTTAGGAAGATAGTATTGAAAGATTAAAAAAAATGGATGTTACAAAATTTTATATAGCTCTACTTCATTGTCTTCCTTTCTATGCATGCTGGAGATTCCGATTCGGAATTCATATTTTTCTTACCTTAGTAAAAAAATTTGGTCATATCATTGGAATGTTCTTTAATTTTTCACTAATTATTTCTAAAAGTTTTCAGTGTACCTGTCCAGATTCTCTTCTTGCCAATACTTTATCATTTTTTGGGAGAGCATAATGTGTTATGCATTGCGTTGGGTGCCTCTATTGCCTACGTATGTTACTATTGCTCGTTATCAATGAAAATGGTTAGAAGTTTTTCAAATACCATTAAAAATGAGATAATTGATCTCTATCTAACAACTTGGTGCAACTATGCAGGGTATATTCACAGGCTTGGCTTGGGCAACTTGGGTATTCTTTTTTTCCTTTTGTTATTTCATAATGCTTTTTGTGAGGGTAATTACAAATATTATTCAAAAGAGGGAATATTTCATAACTGCCAGTTCCAATTTTTGTTTAAAATTACAATCTTTGCTAGAATGAAGAGAAAGCTCTCTTGAAACAAGAATTATCAATATAGGAGGAAATAGATTACCCTCTTATAAATATTTATTATTTATGCTAATCTAAATAATGATTATTCAAGCAACTTGGATTGGACTAATATTAATGAGCTGAGTCAAGTACAAGATAAATAAATGTAAAAGCATGTTTAACATATTAAATTCAGAATTTTTTGTGGTATGCAAAATGGAACATTTATGGTAAAATAATAGGTACCCTGGATGGACTTGGCACTCAAATCCTACAAATTGAAAAACCATGAAATATAAAGATTTTTTTTTATTTGAACCTTTTACTATGCACCCATCTATGTGTGAACTTTAAAAACATAATAAATTTATCAATTAGAAGGTACTTTGATCACATGCACAAGTATATTTTAGTCAAACAAGTAAAAAATAGATGTGAGTTGAAGAAACAATATTTTTTAGTATCTAAGAATTATCAATTGTTTTAGGTATGCGAAACTCATGGATTATGAAATCCGTGACAATGAAACAAAAATCATGGTATATAGTCATGAGCGATGTAATGTCTGAAGCATACATTTTTTTTTTAATTTTCACTCACAGTGACCAAGAATGCAACAGTAACACATTTTAATCACCAAGATCCTAATGTGAGCAAGGTGAGGGAATATGGTGGAAGGGGTTAGACTAATATTATAGAAAATTGCTTGCATTAGAAAGTGATACAACTTAAAATTGCACTATGACAATATTTTTATATTGATGGAATACTTATCTAGCGGCAATCCTTGTAGATTACTAAATTAATAGTAAATTTGTTAGTGAATCACACATTATCATCAGAATTTTGGAAATGCAATTATTTTATTGATGTCTTGGTGGCGTTGCCATTCTGTAATGTCCCCATTTTCTAAGTTATTATCTAGTGGGGTCATCTAGCCTATTTTTATTCTTGTAGGCTAGGATGGGAGATTATTAGGGAATATAAAATAAATCTTGACTCTTGAGGGTAACTTTATTTTAAATTAATTTAATAAAAAGTGGCTTAAGTGAACAAATAAAATAAATATTATAAAGTCACTTTAATAAATATTTGTAAGTGATTCTTCTAGAAGCTTTTTGTTGATGTTTATAGCTTCAATCAGATAAAATGATCTTAACAATGAATTAAATAAACATCATTATGAGATAATATTATTCTATAGTTATGCATATTAATATATATATAAATAATAATGATATTATATTATATATATATATCAATATACATAAATGATTAATATGAGATAATGTTATTATATATTATATGCATATTAATATATATATATATATATAAATAATAATGATATTATTATATATATATATCAATATGTATATACATATTATAGTTGATGAAATAAATAATATTTATATTATATATCATACCGATTGATATCGGTTTAAATCAAATTAATGAAACTCTTAATATCAATATGCTATTAGGGCTGGGCATATTAATATGAGTCGACGGTGTATTATGGTCGGCATAATAATGTCGACGGTGTTCTATTTATAATCGATGGTTTATATAGTTAAGATGTTGCATGGTATAACGACTGGATATAACATCATTGCTCAGCGCATTATGAAGTTGTTACGCGGGTATATTTTGACCAACGGTTTTGTTAAGAGCAGTCACGCCTATGATAGGCGTGACTCCTTGAGGAGTCACGTCTATCATAGACGTGGCCCCTCTTTCATTGTTCTCATATATATAGCGCTGAGTTATTAAACAATTAACATATACAGAGAAATCAACAAGCATATATAGAAAATGATGTGAGCCATTTATCCAATTTGCAGTAAATTAATTTAATATATATATTTACATATCTGTTATTATTATATATATATATATATATATATATATATAGTGATTAAATATATGTTATATATATATTGAGATTATATATCTATATATTGGATTAATATGAGAAAATTTGACTAGTCATAAATCTGATCCAAAATTAACACTTTTAAGGATCTTAAATCATATTCTTCTAGAAGATTTTGCTAGGCCTTTAAAACGGGGTGAAGGCAAGTCATTTGGGCATCCTTGACTTGTTATTTTCTTGAGATTTTCTTGGAGAGCTTGTGTTTGTAGGTTTAACAAGCTCCCCTAGGACGAAAAACGTGGGGTTTGTGGTTGATTGTACAAAAACCCATTCAGTTAATCTGTCATGCCCCCTCTTCTCTAAGTGGGACCTATTTATAATTTTTCCTTATAGCTCATTTGCTCCCTCGTGAGCTATCAATAAAATGTTAGGGGTCCTCTTTGTGGCGTGCTTGTGGTGCCACCCCTTTTTTATTTTCTTAAAACATAGTTTTCTTTTAATCGAATATTCTAAAATGATTTCTATCAAATTTATAAACGGATTATGCCCATATGGAAAATAATAAATGCATGCTCATATGCATAATTATATACATATATATATATATATATTAATTTGGTTCAATATCAATGGTTTTAACAAAGTTTTTTTAATCAAACCCTAATTGAATCAATTTTAAGTTTTCTAATGTTTGCCTGAATTTCCTCAAAGAGAGCCTGGGGTTTTAACAAATTCTCCTAAACATAGTTTTCTCTAAATTGAACATTGAGGTGTACAGATTTGACATACAAACAAGAAAACATAACCACAAAATAATACCAATAACCATATTCTAAGATTGACAAACACGAAGCAGACAAGGAATTTCACACAAGGGATTTCAGTATCTCAGACGCATATACAATAAGGATCTGGGTACTGAAATCAAGGATTTAAACCCTACCTCAAACCACCAATTGACAGAAGCCACGAAGAGCAATCCAAAACCTTGAAAATCCTAAGCTTTCACAATTTCTTTCAATCCAAATCCAGAGCCAAAAACCTATAAAAAATTGTGCAACCTGTCTATGCAATCATGGCCAAAAGAAAACCTGATAAAGAAAACCTAATCAACCTAGGGTTTCCAAAACTCATGCAACCCTAAAAGTGAACTCAAGTCAGAAAATCAGAAAAAAAATTAGAACTCAACTTAAAATTGAGTAAAAATAATTAATTTATTTAATAATTGATAATTACAAGCACTTTCCAATTTAGCCAATTAACTCAACTTTTTACTTTAAATTTATATTTTAATTTTAATAAAAGAATGTGCAATTTTTTTTTTGATCGGTAAAAGGCCGAGGCCGATGTATTATATTAATTTAAGAATAAAGATACAAATGTCTCCATTCACTTCAGGCACTAGTAGGAAATAATGGAGAAGAAAACCTCTAGTCTTGCCCAGGACCGAAGTCCAGATCATTAAAGTACATAAAGTAATTTGGAGGGCATTCCCTCATTTACAAAGCCATATTGAGGCATTCCTTCATTTACATTGATTTTCAGAGCTAAGGGCATTCCCTTGGTCAAATTAACAAATTTGACATTACATAGATCCAAAATTTGAAAGCAAAATTTTCTTCAGCGCCTTCAGTTGCTTCGTTAGCTTCTGCTGGGCTTCAATACATTATGTCTTTGCTGTCTTTATCTGGGTTGTTCCTGCATACATGATATATCTAGAAAACCAGAGCTAATAATAATTGATTTTGATTAACCACTTTGTAGTAAACGGTTAGTAATGAGGGTGATAGAGCATATTTCAAAAAGTCGGATGTCTTTTGATTCTTCCTAACCAATGCCTAAATCTTAGTCTACAGAGTTTTAAGGCTGCTGTTGTAGGTTTCTTTGAATTTGTAGACACAAGCCATAATCATAGCAGATTTGGTTATGAATACATAAGACAGATCTCATAAACCATATTGGAGATGTACTGCGATACTTTAAGAAATGAAAAGGGATTGAATAGATTTATTACTATACTTATTCTAGAAGCTTATTCTAAGATATGCCCATTTCTCCTATAAAACTGCGGAAGGTCAATGCATAATTGCCAAGTAAATACTACACAATCTATTTATATTACTTTCATTTCTTTTGATTGTTTTCTTTCATTCCTTGTTAGCTTGTTTCTCAGAACTGTATACTCTATAGAATTACCAATTTTCCTATTTTAATTACAGGAACCACTAAGAGTAAAAGCGCATAAATCATAGAGATTGTAATACGATTTATGTGGCACGCTTTGGAAGCCTTGTAGGACATCGAGATGCAAAATGACCTATTTTGTTGCATGAAAAACATTTCAAAGGTAACTTTCCTTTAAATTTACCCTTACCTCTCTTTTCTCTTCTTGCGATTAGGGCCACAACTTCATCTAGCTTCCTTTCTTCTTCTTGTATATGCTCGCATTCATCAGCATATTCTCCAAGTTCTTTTTTCAAGTCACTATTGCCGGTGTTCACAATTTGCTGATAAGGTTTGTTTGTTTCTATGCACAGTTGCCTTGAATGCTAACTCACCCTTTGGCGTGAACCTATTTTCATAGTTCAAACTTGGGCGCCAATCTTATTGTGGGTTGACTTGCTTAATTTGAGAGGTCTTTGACCCATATATGTTTGACATTCTTGGGGCATCAATCATTATAGGTCAACTCCTTTTCTCTTTCATTTCTTGCAATTCCAAAATGGATTTGGCTACACAGGCTTGTAGTTTCGGAGGTGCAAGACCCTCCCTAGTCTGCCCAACCTTGGTGAATGGTGCAATCAAGTACAGCGATACAGACAAAGACATATCCTTTCAGTTTGTTTGCGATCTTGTGGACAACGATACATTGATCTGGAGTGGACAACACATAATTCATGTATCTTTGGAGATCAATTAGCAATAACACCCGAATTCAGTGTTTGTGATATCATTATAATCAGCGATCAGGCATATGAAGTCAGCAACATCATCAACGATCTGATCATTCCTTTGCATCTCGAATTCATGAATTATTCTACCCGGTATACCTGTGACATCAAGCAATATTCATAGCAGCAGTAGCAGAGAATAGTAACAACATCGATCTGTGTGTGTGTGTGTGTGTGTTGGCCACGACAAAGACAATAACATCATCTATATATATATATATATATATATGTATGTATGTATGTATGTATGTATATATATGTATATGTATATTGGCAATACCAAAGATAGACCAGTGACAACATCAATTTCATATTACAATCATAACAGTGACATCATACATCTCTGTGATAGCTGCAACATCATATACATATGCAATGTTCTATCATACCCCCAAGATATATCAGCGATAACATACTTGTAGGAGAAGCAATACATGCATCTGTCAATCAGTAGTGACATACATTCTGACACCAACAGATGAAACATGCTGACACCAACATACCAAATATACATACATCTGCATCTCGAGCATACAGACATGTGCACATTGGGCATCCTGCCATCAGCACATCAGACATATTGATATCATTCTTCTGTGATTCCCAATGCAAAATAATCGTTAGAAAGCCAAGGTGCGAGATTTCTTGAGCTTGGTCATGATTGTAATAGCAAATGTTTTTTTTTGAACATTAATTGGAATCACATATTGCTGGTCTATCATTGCATATTCTTGTCTATTTTGTTCTTTTGTATGCTTGGGATATTTCAATGGTATTAGAGCCTTGAACTTGTTAGCCTGCTAGGTTGAGGTTACACTATATAGTCTATCAGAGGAGAAGACACCACTCCCTTGACAGAATGAGAGATGCGCAGAGGGACATTATGGCCATTTTGGGCGAATGGGCAAGAGGATAGCAGAAGCCAGATGAGACTCTCAACTGCTTAGTAGAAATAAGGGTTAATGGAGCTAATGTAGAGAACAATGGCCATGGTGACAATTAAGTCAGTCACATACACATCGATCCAATTCAATGCCAATGATGCCTACCTTCCTTCCGAGGACCGAACAACAAGATGATCATACTCCCTTATTGGTTGAGCTGCAAGAATAGTTCAAGAAGACTTGGCTTGATTGAGGTCTACAACTGGACATGTCCCTCAAGGACTACGTGGACCTGAGGATGAGGCATTTAGCCTCAAGGGTAATAGATGTTGGCTAAATATTTTGCAAGTCACTAAAACCACAACTTGCAAAACGTGTGTTTTAGGCAGCAGTATGTGAGATTTCTCTCTCCTCTCAGCAATAGGGGAGGCTCCCTTCTTACCGCAGGTGGCTTCAAGTAGAACTGAACTGTAACACATACAGTTCA
>MU226330.1:154358-186979 GCA_018584345.1 Thuja plicata | reverse complement strand
AAGTGATACAATGAGCTCAAAGTCTCCTGTCCTCACCTCAAATAAGTACTCTAACCTATTGTCCAATACTGAAGCTCAAAGTCTTCAGTCCTTGGAGTATATCAGCCACTAGTTTCTATAGTAACCCTGATTTTCTGAAGCACAAAGTCTTCAGAAAACTTGGATTAAAATGCTCAAATGATATATGCAAGATAACTATTGATTTGAGAAAGGATTAACCAATGAGACATAAGAACACACTCGTTAATTTTAAAAACTAACAACACAAAGTTTGCCAATTCTTGTTCCTTATTCAAATGCTCAACTTTGCACAATGAAACTCAAAGTTTTTAGAATACAGAGAATTGCCTATAGCTTTCTTGCCCACAACCAAAGATCTCTATTTACAATGAGCTCCCTCCTTTATATAAGAAAAGAGGAGAGAAGAAAGTGGAGAAGAAAGGGGAAACCCTCAACCACTTTGACTTATTCTATCATTATCCTCTAACTAACTAACTTTGACTTATTCAATGCTGCAGCATTGAATAAGTCAAAGTTAGTTAGTTAGAGGATAATGATAGAATAAGTCAAAGTTAGTTAGTTAGAGGATAATGATAGAATAAGTCAAAGTGGTTGAGGGTTTCCCCTTTCTTCTCCACTTTCCTCTCTCCTCTTTTCCTATATAAAGGAGGGAGCTCATTGTAAATAGGGATCTTTTGTTGTGGGCAAGTCAAAGTTAGTTAGTTAGAGGATAATGATAGAATAAGTCAAAGTGGTTGAGGGTTTCCCCTTTCTTCTCCACTTTCCTCTCTCCTCTTTTCCTATATAAAGGAGGGAGCTTATTGTAAATAGGGATATTTTGTTGTGGGCAAGAAAGCTATAGGCAATTCTCTGTATTCTGAAAACTTTGAGTTTCATTGTGCAAAGTTGAGCATTTGAGTAAAGGAACAAGAATTGACAAACTTTGTGTTGTTAGTTTTGAAAATTAATGAGTGTGTTCTTATGTCTCATTGGTTAATCCTTTCTCAAATGAATAGTTATCTTGCATATATCATTTGAGCATTTTAATCCAAGTTTTCTGAAGACTTTGTGCTTCAGGAAATCGGGGTTACTATAGAAACTAGTGGCTGATATACCCCAAGGACTGAAGACTTTGAGCTTCAATATTGGACAATAGATTAGAGCACTTATTCGAGGTGAGGACAGGAGACTTTGAGCTCATTGTATCACTTCGTCTTTAGATAAATCAACTGCTGCCTCGTTTGATTGTTCTTAAGTCAATCATTGAGTCACCGGTATTACCATTGCAAGGTGAACTGCATGTGTTACAGTTCAGTTCTACTTGAAGCCACCTGCGGTAAGAAGGGAGCATCCTCTATTGCTGAGAGGAGAGAGCAATCTCACATACTGCGCCTAAAACACACATTTTGCAAGTTGTAGTCATAGTGACTTGCAAAATATTTAGCCAACAATAGAGACTATAACAATGATTTGAGGCAAATGATTGACAAGCGTAGCCTGCCCTTCTTCGATAGGTCCAAGAGATCAATGGCACGGGCTTGAGTGCAAAAGGCAAACACATATTTTCAGCTCAATCCAATGCTCGAAGATGAAGCAATCAACTACGCAACACTACACCTTGAGGGGATTGCTCACGAATGGTGGTACCATGGAATAGTTACGTTGGAGAATGATCAAATCACATCTTGTGCCGACTTCACAGAGAGATTCATCGATAGATTTGATATGAAGGATACTAAGCTAAACTTCAACAAGTTGGCACAATTGAGCTAAGGAGGATCCTTGGATAGCTATATTGCCAAGTTCTAGAGGCTCTTTGTTTTGTTGACTGACATTTCGAAGAGGAGATTGATAGGTCTTTTGAGGGATGGATTGATGGATTGTTTGAGGGGTTGGGTCAAGGCCCTTAGCCCTAGCACACTTGCGGAGGCAATTAAGAAGCCTATTGATATGTCTACATCGACTTCAGGAATCAAAGTTACCCTAAGGAACTCATCGCATAGAAGGACAAAGGCAAGAAACCATTTCAAAAGGATTGGTCCAAGAAGACTCCAATAGACGATGTGACCTGACAAGACCTAAGGCGAAGGAATCTTTTTTTCGCTACAAGGAGCTATGGGAACCGGGTCATAGATGCCTTGGTAAAGGGAAAATCCATTACATTGAGTTTGTATCCAATAGTGAGGAGGAGCCCGAGGAGTCTGAGGAGCATGATGAGGAGTGACCACATGCAGAGAAGATAGCCACAATCGTAAGGAAAGGAGGTACCATTGCTGCCCTTTCCGACACTCCATAATGCAATGTATTTCAGGTTCATGGCACTCTACAACAATAGCGGGTAATTGTCATGCTCAAGAGCAGGGCCACACTCACTTTCTTCAATTCTTCCGTAGTGGCCAAGAGAGGATTGCACATAGTTGATAGGGGGCCATCTCCTACCATGCACACATTTGGTGCCATAGATGAGCATCACCATGGGGAACTACAAAGTCACGGATGAATTCTTCGTGGTGGACTTGGATGATACACATGTCATTTTGGGCATCCAGTGGATGGAGTCTCTCAACAAATATACCTAGAGTTTCAAGCGTTTGGAATTCTCATTCAAGGTGCTAGCACTTTTAAATTTTGGCAAAACTTGAAGTGCTTATGATGAAAATTTAGTTGTAACAGTCAGAGGCACCCCTACAAAATTTGTTCAAATGGCTTACTTTAAAAAGTATTAACTCGGAGCCTATTCATTGTCATGCAAAATCACTTGGTAGGCAGGCTTGTGGGACATATGTGAGTGTACATATCCATTTTTAGCTTCTCAGGATCAGATTTGACAAGATTTCAAACTGGAAAGTTGAAGGGTTTAGTGAAAGTTTACGATTCACACATTGTCTAATCTACTAGAGTAGCCCACTTTGGAGATTCATATTTCAGATTTGGATAATTGTCATGTCAAAAGGATTGTTCCCTGCAATTGTCTTCATCTTAATGTGCCTCTGTGTTCATTTGCAAAGCTTCGCCAATTCGTTTGGTATTTTTACAAGATCAAAAGAAAATGCAGATTATTGATAAATGAATTTATTGTTTGTACAATGTTGATTTCATCATGTTGGCTATTTTGGAGGGTCAAATTTTGAAACTAGTTAAGGGTTGTATGAAAAGGATTGCTTCCTGTGATCGTCCTCATGACAGTGTACTCCTGCGCATGATTGCAAAGCTTCAACATTCAGTTTAATATCTTTTCATATCCAAAACTAGATGGAGATTGCAGAGATTTGTTGACCGTATGTTCATGACAACTTCAACATTGTCAACTTTGGCCTTGAATCTCTCGTAGAGAAAGTGGAGTCAAGAAAATCTCTTTGGCACATTTGTTCATAGTACCTTAATGTATTCACATGTCCAGTGGCGACCTCCCAAGTGAAGATTTGCTATTTTTCTCAGTGCATTGAATTGGAAGGATTTAGATGAGTGTGATAGGTGCAGTTTCAAAAATAATTAAGCAACTTTGATGATTAACGTCTTGCAATTCTGATGACATCATGATGCACTGCTTGGCCTTCATATTTGCATGTCAAATGTCAGCATGTTGGCTTAGTTTCGTGCTCTAACAATAGGGTTTGATCATTTTTTGAAAGCTGTTTTGAAGGTTGCTTGTTTCAGGCATTCACAGAATGAGTAAAAATTGAAATTTGAATGACAACCCGCTTCATCTTTCTACTCCAGACAAATGTAGAAGTGGTTTCGAGATAAGTTTGAGATCAGGTTATTTCTAAACAAAAAAAAAATTAGCCGGGCCCACAGGGGGATCCCCAATGTGTCAGCGAAGATTAGAATCCTTTGCTATTTAAATTTAATTTTGAATTTCTATAGTTATTATTTAAATCATTTAGAGATTTAAATGATAATACATTTGATAATTACTTGGCAAGGGGACTTTGGCTATATACCTTTTTTTTCAGAAATTGAAGTGGGTGAATATCTAGATAAATTGGGAGAAAGAAACATTGTTTAAATAATTTTAGAATGATTAAAATTTATGACTCTTTCAAGTCATCTCTTAAACAATATAAAGTGCATAATAGTGGTGGTCCCCATACAATTTGTGAATGAAGCTTTACACGGGGTATTCACGATCGTAGAGAAAATTGAAATGTTTCTCTGATATTACAGTCTTATCGATGAAATTAAGAGAACGATTGATTGCGTTAGTATATTTGCATGCGGCCATCTTATATCAGACAGACATTGGAAATCTCCCACCTATGCACTAAAGTCCCACCGATGAGCGTGAAAGGAATTGACTATGTTAGCATATGTGAAATCATTGTGCGATCGGAGAGAAAATAGAAAGCTTCATCGATATCGCTAAGTCTCATCAATGCAAAGAAAATAGAAAGCTTCATCGATATCGCTAAGTCTCATCAATGCAAATGATTTTCACCCTAATTTCATTGAGAGGAAAGCATAGAAACGAGTCTTGGACTCAACACCGACTCGGCAAGGCTGACCCGACTTAGGACTTGGCAAAAAATCAACAAGACTCGGCAAGACTTGGAAAAAACTTAGCAAAATACCAATTTCTAATGAGTCTCACCTAGAGCGAGTTTCTGGAGAGTCCCTAGCTCCAGGGACACCGCTAGGGTCACTTGGCTTGGGACTCACCAGGACATGGTGAGTCTTGGAACGATGGAGGAAAGTTAGGGTTTTTTGTTAGTTCAGTTTTTTCGATGAAGCAACAACAAAAGTGAAATGCACCGCCATTTCTTGCAGTGTCTGCTTCCTCCAAGGCATCTAAGACTTGAGATTGGGGCAATGGTATTTCCAGTGGATGGCATCTTCATTGATAACATTCCAGATGAAGGGCCTTGTATTGCTAACAACTTTTACCAACGAGCATCTGACAATGTTGTGTTTTCATTTCCTTTTCAGCGGGGTGTTGTTTTTCAAAATAAAAGCCTTCTAGATATCATCATTGGCGAAAGTAAAAGATATTAGTAGCAATTTGGTTCTCTTTGGCATTGTGTTATGTTCTATTTGCAACAATTACCATTTAAGCGTTATCTCAAAGATGCATTCAAATAGTGAGCATGGATATGACTCAAACATCCAGAGTCACATTGAGCGTTCTTAGGCACGATTTTGTCAGTTTGAAGGGCTTTGTTTTCACTTGGGTTAGACTTGAATGTCGCTGTAAACAAACCCCCTTGTTCCAATAATTTTTTCAACTTTTTCAACTTACAGGAATTTTGAGAAACAATTGGCAAGCGTGCTGCCAATATAGATCTGTGAGTTTGTTTGTGTTCTATGTTTGGAGTTCAGTTTGATTTTGTGATTTTTAGATTTCCTTACCAATGTAGTATCATATATAGCAATGGTTTCCAAAATAGATGAGATAATAAAGAAGACAATGCAGACCATACACAACTCCTCCAACTTTATTAATTTGTTTTTCAAGCATTACATGATTGTAAAGAAAACATAGCAGACTTGATATTGTTCTAGTACAAATTAAATATATATGCAGACCTGTAGTAGCGTTCCTGACCAGATTTGGATGATGTTTGTTGCCACACCTTTCCTGTCACCTCCGTGTTACTCCAGCACTCTCTGGTCATTACCAGCTATATGGAACACCCAGTTACTACCCCAGAAATGCATAGATTGCAGAATTATTGCCTCCAAATAAGTCTGCTACCAATGACGAGCTACAACAGTGGAGTCTACATCAGTTGCAAATGTATATGTAAACCCTTTTGAGTTGACTTTTGTCCTCAGATAAACCCACACACTAGCCCAGAAGAGGTACGACACACTAGAGATCAAATACAGTCATGTATGGTAACCATGTTTGTTGTAATGACTGTAAAAGACATGTAGTTCGGATTGTAGATCAATTACCACTGTCAATCAACCCGGAATGACACCTTTAGTGCTGATTAATGGCAACTTAGACCTTGTACGGCACCCCTGGGTCTACACCAGCATGCGTGACACAAACAAATCTTCATGATACTCTTTCTTTTGTCAATATTGTCCTATAGGGTTCGGCCCAGCAGCTGCAAACAAGAACCAACAAACTCCTTCCAAACCTTTATCTCAACTTCTTGGAAACAACCCTTTCCTGGCAATTGCAACATTATCTAAATATCAAAAAATATTTGGAATTTTACCTTGAATGCTCAACTCAGATCCCAAGACTGTATCTCTCAACATCATCAAGATCGTTAACAAAGAGGGGTTTCATCCTCCACGCCCTAGAGAAATTCAACAATATTTCGTCAATTTCTTCAATTATCCAAGCGCGCTCAAGAATGAGCTCTTCACTTTATTTTATAACTTAGAGATTTCTCAATCAACCTGTGAATGTGGGATAAATAGCTTTTTCTTTTAAAATATCATTTCCTACTATAAAATGTTCTTTTAATAATAAAGTGACTTATAATAAAATTTACTTTTAATTTAGTAGTCACTTTATTAATAAACTATTAAATCTTCAGGCATTAAAATAAATTATCAATCGAGCTCAGAAAGCCACGTGATATAGCTCGTTGGAAAGGTCTCAGCAAGACACTCCAAGTCCAATATTGAAATGCCAAATTCACTGACCCCACTGTTGACTTACCATAAATAGTAAGTATTTAAAAAACCTGCCAAAACAACTCCGATTGGCCTGAAACTGGAATTGCCTAGGCCAAATCCCTCTCTGATCCCTCTAAAGTCCTGGTTGGCCCTCTGGACCATGACAAAACGGGCTAACGACACATCATGAATTAATGAGCTAGAAAAGGGAACATTACATTTTGCCCCCCTTGAAATTGCTTTTCCTCAAGCAATCTCAACTCTAGATGCTATAAGATGTACTCACCCTCCCATCTAGCATCCGCAACCAGCAAGTTCTTTCATTTCACCATATCTTCCCTGATAGTCCTTTCCGAAGTGAGCGCTCGCTGGTTTCTATGATAGCCTCTGGAACTAAAATAAGCTTCCACTCTTCATCAAGAGAGGGAAACTCTGCTGACGGTACCACATTATGACCCAACGCCTTCTTGAGGTGTGACACATGAAATACATTGTGTACCCTGCTATTTGCCGACAACTCCAACTCATAAGCCACTTCTCCTACTCTCCTGGTAACCCTGAAAGGTCCATAATAGCGTGGCTTCAACTTTTCTACACCACTCTTCTTGAGAGTGGACTGTCTGTAGGGTTGCCGCATGAGATAAACCATGTCACCCACCTCAAATGACCACTCAACTCTGTGCTGATCTGCTTACTGTTTCTGCTGGTTTTGTGCTTTCTGAATGTTTTCCTTCAAGGATCTCATAATGTCTTGACTTTCCTGAAATAGATCCTTTACCTTCAATAAATCCAAGAAACTCGGAGCCTCATATCCATATAGGGCCATAAACGGTGACATATTAATGGACATGTGGTATGTTGTATTGTACCAGTATTCTCCCTAATGTAACCACTTCACTCATGTCTTCTGCTTCCCTGCAATATAATTACAGAGGTATCCATCTACCCACTTGTTAACAATCTATGTTTGTCCATCTGTCTATGGGTGATAACTGGTACTCGGGGTGAGCTCTGTCCTACACAGTCTGAAGAGCTCCTGCCAAAAATTGCTCGTGAACTTATTGCCCCTGTCACTAACAATATTCCGTGGCAACCTATGCAATCTTTATACGTCCCTGAAGAATAACTTTGCTACCTGAGCTGCTATATAACTGGATAGAATAACAAAGAAATGCGCAAATTTAGTTAGTCGGTCCACTACAACATAGATGCAATCCCTGTCTTCGACCTTAGATAGGCCCATGATAAAATCCATCGACACACTGTCCAACTTCCTCTCTAGAATGGGTAGGGGCTGCAACAAACCACCTGGAAATGAGTTCTCATGTTTATTTTGCTGGCATATCGGACACTCTGACATATTGTAACACATATGTTTTGAGACCCTTCTAAGTGAAGTGCTCTCTTACCTGCCTGTAGGTTTTGAAATAGCCCGGATGCCCTGCCATGGGTGAGTCATGGAAAGCTTTCAAAACCTTTTGCCTAATAGCAGACCATGGCACCAAAAAGATCCTCTCCTTGTAAATGATCAAGTCATTTACAACAGTGTACCTGTCATCCCGAATAGTGCCATCTATGATCCCAATGGCCCACTTGTCCTAAGCATTATTCTGCAGAAATCAACTCTCCAATCATCTGCTATCACTCCCAATAAACATGAGTGTGGTCTCTCTAAGAGTGTTGTTACTAATTTTTACTACTGATTGCAATCATAGTGAAAATTAAGCATATCAAGTAAAAGAGGTACATATTTTTATCATATGTAGTGCATTTAAAGATTACAAGAACAAGTATTCAATTCAAATGTTTCAGTTGCTTTTAAAACATAAAAGATTACATCTTTTTATGCAATTGAAATGAAATGTAATCTACTGAATATAAAACTCACACAAAACCGTGAGAGTGGCCTCAACTACTCCTATGTAGATGGAATCATGGAAATATGAAAAACAGATAATAAAGATGCATAGGAAATAGTAAGAGGGACCAGCCATTGCCTGGGGGTATATGGTTGGTGTAGGTCTGCTTGGTCCATCTTGCCATGTGTCTAGATGATGTCCGGGTGTCTCCGTAGACTCCAAGTCCTGAAAAGATGAAAAAAAATGGGTTAGATCTTCAAAGATCTAAGCAATGTCTGGTTCCTAGTACTATATACAATGCATTCATACAATCTGTCATACCCCTACCTAGATAGGAACAATTAGAATCATCATCAAAACAAAGGAGATTTTATCACTAATGTGTTTGTTTCATGTGCAGGTTTGAACATCTGTCCCTAATATGTGGATGTAAATGAGGCTACCACAAGGGTTTGAGCCCAACATATCAGCAATAGATAGTTTCAGTTACAGAGAGAGATGCATAAGAAAGAGAAATCAAATATACAGTATGATCAAAAGATGCAAATATATTTCATATGAAGCATTAAAGGGACATTTACCTTGTTTGAATCTTTTGTTTCAGATTGCATGATTCATGGTTGAATCAAATTCAGATCTATACTTACCCTAGCATGAACCAAAGTTACCAAATTTCCAATGTCATAGGTGTTGTATCAGACTGGTTGCATAAAGAACATTCAGAATAAGGGAAAAAAGGGCAGTGCTGCAGGAGGTTTTATTTCAAGATTTTCAGAACTGCATTTTCAAGAGAATACTGGAGGCTATAATCTCATGAACAAACAGAGTATTTTTCAGCAGAGATAGGAAGAGGATTTGTCATTTTTTATACAAAGGAGTATGCCACTGCAGATTTCATCAAAATCATTATGGCATTTAGAAATGCTGAGGGCAGTATTAAGAGATGTAAGTTTCTTTAGGAAAACAGAAATGCAGTCATAAATGCAGAGAAATACAGTCATAAAAGCAAACAATTTTCAGAATGCTGTGTACACAACAGAAATGCTGTCATAAATGCAATTTTTTTTCCAGAAATGCTCATCAAAGAAGTCATTTTTTTATAGAGAAAAACCATGGCTGAGGGTTTCTTGTTAGTTTCAGAGTTTCAAGTTCGGGGTGGTCGAATACAATGTTTTCTTTCAAGGCCATGATTTCTTGTAAAATTTTCAGAGAAACCATTATTTTCTTTCAAGAAACAACAAGTATTTTCTTCATACCCAGGTGCAGATGTTCAAGAGAAATTAAAACATATTAAACAAGTTTTCTTCTAAAGCATGGCGGTTTTGAGTCTCAGCCAGAACATTTTCTTCATACCTAGATTCAGATTTTAAGAGAAATACAAGTTAAAGTCATGTCTCTTGTACAATGGAGCCACGTTTTCATTATAAGTACGGAGAAAAGATGCAGATTTTCAGAAATATATGTCAAGTTAAAACCACGTTTTTTCTTCAAAAGCCAGCAGATTATAAAGGAAAAACAGTAAACATTCTTTCTCTTCAAATGGTGGCCAGACATTCACAGAATTTTTCTTTCAAAAGACAAATTTAACATAGCAGAACAGCAGCATGGAGTCGTTTTGAAATAAAGCCACATTTTCAAAGCAAGAAGGATACAGATTTTCAATAAAATGCATAGAAAGATCAGACGTCTTCTTTCAAAAAGTCAGCAAGTAAGAGAAAATGCATTAGAAATTCCAGTACAGCAGTGGCGGCCAGATATATAAAGTTTTCAATGACAGATTCAACGAGAAAGAACAACATGAAATCCAAACAAAGGTGTAGCATCATAAGAATGGAAACACCTCAGACCCGCGTTTTGTTTTAAGCACTTTTCTTGAAGTTTAAATCAGATTTTTCCTCCATGACGGCCACGTAAGAAACAAAAGATGTCGTTTGGTTTTGAAATCATCAACAAAATTCTCTGATAAATCTTCCAATGGCGGCTGAAGAACGTTTTTCCTTCTCTCATGGCGGCATTGTAGGGTTTCAAAACCCTATTCATAAAGCGGCTCCCGATTTCCTCCAAAAAACATCGAATGTAATGAAAGGCAAAATGACTTTGTTTCGTTTTAGGGCAACTTAAGCATTGTATTGTTTTTAATTTTATTTTGAAATCCGGTGGAGATGTATCAGATTTAGCTTAGGAGTTTTAAAATAAAAATAACTCACACTATATTGTATAGAATATTTTTAGTTATATAATAGTATATCACTTAAATTAAGTAATATATTACTATATTGCTTAAAATGTTTATTATATGAGTTATTTTTATTAAAAATTTGCAATGATGTAACTAATAAATAATTAATTGGTGTTTATAAATCAATTAGTAATTATTAAAATGAAAATTTGTTTTTTTTTTAAATCTCTAAGTCCAATATTTGGATTTGAAGAGATAGGAAATTGGAAAGTCAATTTGGGACTTCATGTCATGGGTAGAGGTGGCGTTTTTTTATGCCACATGGAGTGTCTTAAGAAGGAGAGACTTTTTCAGCTGTTTAAGAGGACCGGTGTGGGAGTTGTGGCATTTCGGTTTTGCCACTTGTTTTAGAGTTTGTTTCTGTTAAGGGACTCTTCTCATGAGTCATTTCAGTCATTCAAGGAGGGTTTTGTGGACTTTTTGAGTTGTCATCAAGTGGTACTTGGACAGATAGGTCATTTGGACTATGTGGACTTCTTAGGTGAAAGTTTTGAGTCCACTTTTTCAGTTTTTTTTCTCACATCCGACCTCTGCATTTTGAAATGCAATTTCTACATTTCAGGGGTTTTTTGGTGGGACTTTTCCTTTATATCCTTTCTCCTTGTTCATTGTGGAGGAAGTGGATTTTTGGGAGAGCCTATTTATGCATTTGTGACTTTCTGTCCTTGGCATTATTCTCTCATTTTCTGATCTACTCATGTGTTGAGATATTGTTTTGTTGCCTTTGAGCATAATACATATACAAAGGACCTGTTTTGGAGAGCTATTTGTTTGCATATTTAGTGATTTTTGTTATTTGATGTGTTGTTTTATGACCTCAAGTTCTGTCTCAATTTTTCTGCATTTTTAAGCAAAAGTTATGTTGTTCATAGGTTGTGAGTTATACACCTTGTCGATAAATTCTAAATGTGGCCAAAATCCTTTCATTTTTTAGCCTTCAAAAGTTTTCTCATGAAATATTTATATGAATAGCAGTTCATTTAAAGTTTTGTGTCCAGATTGTATCAAGTTTCAGTTGTTCATTGTGTGAAGATAGAACATTACTTTTCATTATTATTGGTGCATCACCTCCTTTTTCAATCTCATCCAAATTGTTTGCCTTAAGCTTTTCTTATCCCTTTTCCATCAAGTTTCCAATTTTCTTAGATCAGGTGAAGTACCAAGTTACATTTAATAGGATCCGGCCACGAACCCGGAGGTTCAGTCACACTTATAGTTTACCCACAAGCTCGTGATTGTTCCTATGTTACTCCAAAATTGTTGAAGTTTGAGGACTTAGTGTTTGGGTGCAAAATTTTGGAGCTAACAAGTGCATCTACCACTACATTCTTCTTTCCTTTGACATTACATGTCAAAGTCATGGGCCTATAATTTAGTAATCCATTTTTTCTTCCTATCATTAAGATCTCTTTGGCTCATGAAGTACTTAATGTTGTTATGATCCGTTTTAATGACAAATCTGCCCCCTACCAGATAAGAACTGAACTTGGCCAACTCATGCATGATGACCAACATCTCTTGATCATAAATATAATAACTCTTCTCCACCCCTCTCAACTTCCTGGTCTCAAAAGCTATAGGGTGTTTCTCCTATATCAACACCACACCAATCCCATCTCCTGAGGCGTCACACTGTAAATCAAATGGCTTGGTGAAGTCTGGAAGAGATAATACTAGACAAGAAGACATCACCTGTTTGAAGTGCTCAAAACACTGCTGGGCTAAGTTTGACCACTCAAATGTTCCCTTTTTAGTGAGATCTGTCAATGGAGCTACTAGCTGTGAAAATCCCTTTACAAATATTTTGTAGAATCCGCATAGACCAAGGAATCCCTTCAACTATGAGAGATTAGTTGGTGTTGGCCACTCAACAATAGCTTTAATCTTCTCAAGATCCACTCTCACCCCATCTGCACTAATGATGTGCCCTAAATAAAGAGGCTCTGTCATTCCAAATTCACACTTTGATTCTTTGGCGAATAGGAACTCACTCTCCAAAATACTCAGAACCTCCTCCAAGTGATGCAAGTGCTCCTCCCAGGTCCTGCTGAAAAACAAAATGTCATCAAAGAAGACTAGCACAAATCATCTCAACTGCCTCCTGAATACTCAATTCATACAATCCTGAAATGTAGCAGGGGCATTGGTAAGCCCAAACGACATTACCAAAAACTCGAAATGGCCATAGTGACACCTGAATGTTGTTTTCTCAATATCCTTGGTCCTCATTCTGATCTGATGATAACCGGATCACAAATCTATCTTAGTGAAATAACAGGCTCCATGCAACTCATCTATGAGCTCATCTATCTGCGGAATTGGGTAAATGTTCTTGATTGTCTTTTTCTTCAAGGCCCTGTAGTCAATACACATTCGCATAGTCCCATATTTTTTCTTCACTAAAACCACCGCTAATGCAAATGGGCTCTTGCTAGGCCTAATGTGACCCTTCTCTAATAACTCCTTAATTGCATTTTCAATTTCATCCTTGTGTTTCTTTGGGTGTTTGTATGGAGTGGTGATCACGGGTTTAGCTCCCTCCTCTAACTCTATCACGTTCTCAATGCCTCTCTCTAGAGGAAATCCATGTGGGATGCTGTCAAATGCCTTGGTGTGCCTAGATATAATCTCCTGTATGTCTGGGTTGTAATTCTTCACCTGCTGATCTGAAAGTGTAGGCATAATAAGACACTCTACTGCCCATTCTATGTCATCATGTCTGAATAACCGCTCCATTCTCCTGAGTGATACCACCTTGAGTCCACTGTGTGATAAAGCTCTAACTACTACTTTCCCAATGAATATAGATATATATTGAAGAGGGATTGAATTCGGGATATAGGAAAGAAAATATTTTTGTTCTGAAGATGAGAAATAGAGAACAAGAGAATAATAAAAGAGAGATTATAGTTCAAACCTGCAATCTGGTTATGTTGTAACTTATTTATGAATTAGTATTGAATTAGAGAATATTATAGTAGGATTCTATTAGGGATAAGGGATCATTATATGATCTAATGTGTGTGTGTGTATCTGATAATAATAATGAAATCAGAATTATATGTATATATATATATACACACACATATACGTTATGATATATTTTATATATGTACATATATATTCATAATCCATAAGACAATAATATATGTTTATCCAATTCCTTAATCACTCGCTATACCGTTAAGAGGATAGGGGGTTTGTGTAGGGAGAGGCGGAGTAATTTCAGTCACATGACAGGTATGTCCCAAGATGGGTAAGAACCTTGAGGGAGCCCACTTGTAGATTGTTTCATGCGTCCTAGCACAATAATTCCACCATTTTCATTAGGGTTGATGATTAAGAGAGAAGTAAGGAATTGGGGCTTAAGTATGTTAACTGTCAAATATATTATGATTTATTAATTGTTTTTTAATTTAATCTGATTTATATGCATAGTGAGGTATGTTAATCAGTGGGAATTGGCAGCCTCCTAGTGAGGAATGTTACAATTTTGCCATTCCCAAGCGCAAGACAAACCCTAGTTGGGAAATTTAGGGTAAATTAAGTAAAGTCCTAGTTGGGGACATTACTCCCCCCCTCTCTCTCTATCAATACAAAGTGTATTTATAGGCATTCCTCTAGGTTAGTGTTTGCCCATGACATGTTCTGATTTTTTCTTTGGTTGAGATTTTTCCTACTTTGATATGCAAATGGATATAGTTCTGCATTTTCTAGCACATTGGGAAGTACACGTCGAGTGGAATATGGTTGTCTTCGATTACCGTGTGCCAAATGTGTGACATTGTTGTCTCTTTGGTCCTTTGCCTCGATCACCAATATGTGATGTGTCATATTTCTTCTATCGTGATAGGATTGTTTGCAAAAATCTTTATTTAGCCTTTTCCAATGCTAAGAGATGACAGAATGGGAAAAAAGGATATAGCCACCAGCTTACACCTCCCACTAAAGAACAACGAAAAATAGGTAATCTGACAATTTTTACACCAACTTATGGTTTTATGCTACTTTGTAACAAACTCACTACATGGTACATTTTCAAACTGTTCAAATGCTGAATTATCATCTTTAACCTATGTAAGCAGTTGATTAACTTGATTACATCTATTCATGCAGTAACTGTTCATAGTACATACAACTCACTTTGATAATAATTTGTAAAATGTAACAAGTAGATTCATCAACAAAACACTTTTCTAGACATTCATATGGCCCTAATAAGTGAAAAATTACAATCATGTGAATAAGCTTTGTAAGACTCAACGAGAAGTCATAATCCTAAAGAATTGACTAATCAACATGTACAGTTTCTAAAACCTTTGGGATTTATTGTTTTTGTAGGTTCCGTATTTTGCAGCATCATTTCAAGTTATCTACGTGCTTGTTAAACCATGTGTGAGTATCAGAATTTGCATTCCTTTTCCAGTCTTTCTTTTTGTAATATTAAATATATGTAAGTATATGTAGTAATCTAGAAGAAACGGACATAAACAACAATGCTTATTCCATCTTTCACAGATTCATGTAATTGTATCACAAAGAGCAAGTTCAAATGACCAGGTGTTCCCTCATCTCTCTTACTTCTTATTTTGGGGTGCATTCCATTTTTTTCTACTTTTCTATAATGTCTTCTTAACTAAAGAGAGGAAATTAAGCATCATTTCGTTTCATTTGAGAAGAATATCATTTTTCTTTGTTAGATTTAATGTTTACATCATTTGTGTTAAATTTTGATCAGATTTATAGGTTATAGGAATTCTTTTAATTTTAATCTTTAATCACCAAATATATATTCAGATTCTATATTATATGTTGATAATAATATCACTCAATTAGAACTTGTATATATATAATATAAATTCAATATGAATTTAATATTGATATATTATAATCTTTAATATGTTTATTACTATGATGCTGAGATATGACAATATTGATCTTGAACAATATATTATTATTCACTGCTGTACCTTGCTTGCACTTATTGATTTATGTACTTACAATGATACATAGATCGATCAGTATATATATGATTAGGTGGAGGCATGTCTCCGTAGAGACATGTCTCATAGTTTACGTAGGGTCATGTCTCTACGTGAGACCTGTCCTACTTAACTAATTCTTAAACCATATGTTTGTTGTGATACCGATTCATAATCAATGCCGACTCATTATCATGAGCAATGTTTGTGCCAAGTCGATACTCATTATCGACTGTAGTATGATATCGATTAGTATGAAGTTGATACTCATTATCGACTATAATATGATGAATACAATAATCATTATCGATTCACAATGATATTGATATAATATAATATCGGTATTCATATTGTATTCGATACTCAATATCAATATAGTATGATATCGATATTCATATTATAATCGATACTTATGATATTGATATTCATTTTGATACACAACAATATTGATATATATAATGTCGATACTTTATACCAATGCTCAATATGATTAATATCAATAGCATGATTAGTAATTATTATATTAATCTCAATCATGTATATATATATACTAATATATTATATATATATACATAATTATTAATTTACTAATTATTAATCATGCATTCTGATAACCGTAATCATAACAATCAATTTGAGCATTATACAGAAAGGATTTGATTTCATCGATAGGAGTAATCCGATCAAAGGTACAATTCATTAACACTCCCTCTTAGCTAGAGAGGATGATAACTATCCTTATGTAACCACAATAGATTCATGTATTGTGTGAGAGAAATATCACCTCAATGTGATATTAGAAATTATGGTATATCCACGAATATCAATTTGATATCCGCAATAGATGATGTCACTTCACGATAACATCAGGAGTAATGGCATGTCCACGAATATCAAGTCTCATGATATTCACCATGCTCATCTTTTCTGGTATGTGCACTAGCATCAAGTCTCGTGATACTTACCAAAGAAGATATCTTCTCATGGCATATCCATAGATGCTACATCTCATAACATCCACCATGACATATCTCAGTAATATAACTCATTGTAGCTACACACTACTCAGTTAATATTTGTCATGGTTGATCCTAAACTAAAACAACATCCTGAAGTACTTTTCCGATCAACAGACTTCCAGCCCAATATGAGTCTGAATATCCACGTAGATTTAGATCTACATTGTCATATTTTAATCCAAATCCAATAGTCCTATGCAGATATGTCAAAATGTATTTTGCTGCAACTAAGTGTAACTTTCTAGGTTCACACATGAACTGACTAAGTGCATTTGTTGCACAACAAATATCTGGTCTGATGTTAACCAAATACATCAAGGACCCAATTATCTGTCGGTAGAGAGTAGGATCAGCTAATTCTGAATCTGAAGCTGCTTCTTTTAGCTTATGTAGATTTGTCTCTATGGGTGTAGACATAGGCTTGCTTTCCATCATTCCGAACCTCTTCAAAATATCAATAGTATGTTTTCCTTATTTAGGATAATACAATTATCATTCTGCTATACTTCTAAGCCAAGGAAGTAGTGTAGAATACCCAAATCCTTCATGTCAAATTCAGAAGCAAGGTCTTGTTTACACTTGGTGATGAGATGATCTTCTCCTGTGATTAGCAAATCGTCAACATAAAGAATGAGAATTATCATATCACCTTTTATTACCTTGAAGTAGAGGTTAGTATCTGCATCATTCTTGTGGAATCCTAATTTGGAGAGGTAATGTTCTATTCTCTCATACCAGGCTCGAGGATCCTGTTTAAGGCCTTATAGAGCCTTCTTCAATTTGCAAACATGAGAAGCACTATCATGAACCGCAAATCCCTCTGGTTGTTCTAAATATACTTCCTCTTCTATGATGCCATTAAGAAAAGAAGTCTTCACATCCATCTGGTGAATTCCATCCTTTTGATGCGGCAATAGCAATCACAACCCTGAGGGAGGTGTAACGAGAAACTGGGGCAAATGTCTCCTCATAATCAATTCTTTCCTTTTGTGAGAACCCTCTGGCAACAAATCTTTCTTTTTTTCAATGCTCCCATCTGCTGCATGTTTGATTTTGAAGAGCCATTTGGATGAGACAACTAATTTGTCTTTAGGTCTAGGTACAATGTCCCAGACATCATTCTTTAGAATGGACTGATATTCTTCGATTAGTGCATTCTTTCAAACTTGATGTTGGAGTGCTTCCTCAACACTAGAAGGTTCAGACTTGATGAGTTCACTCATGAGAGCAACATAGTTTGAGTATCTATTTGGTTTCTTGATTTCTCTGAAGGTACCCTTTGGAGCTGAATAATTTTGTACCTCTTCAATCATTTTCCTTGCCTAGAGAGGCCTGTTACGATTAACAGTAGAATCTCTAGGCTAGAGAGTAGCGATTATAGGTTCATCATTGTCTTCTACAAGTGTCTCCCTCTGAATATCAGGGGCAAGATCCTCTTCCATATTTTGAGGAGACTCATCATCTGTTTCATTAATGTCTTTGGATCTTTTTAATGCAATGTCTTCTTCAAAAGTTACATTTCTGCTAGCTCAATTAAATTATGACCAGGGATGTATATCCTGTAGGCTTTAGATGATTCACTGTATCTAACAAATATCCCTTTCTTCCCTGACAGTTCTAGTTTGGACCTTTTCTCTTTAGGAATGTGGATATAGACATGACAACCAAATATTCTTTAATGACTTATGTCAAGCTTAATCCCAGTAAATGCTTCTTCAGGGATTATGTTATCTAGGAGAGAGTGAGGACATCTATTTTGTATGTAAACAACGGTACTAGAAGCTTCCACCCAGAATGAGGTGTGTAGGTTTTGATCATGCATCATGGCTTTAGCTTCTTCTACTATGGTCATATTCTTCCTTTCAGCTACCCCATTTTGTTGAGGGTTGTAAGGAACAGTGTACTCCCTCTTAATCCTAGTTGTATTACAAAATTCTTCAAAGTTATTAGAGATATATTCCCCCCGATTATCTGATCTTAGAGGTTTGATTCTTTTCCCTGACATGTTCTCAACTAAAGCCTTGAATTCTTTAAATCTTATTAGGACTTCATTTGACTCTTTACATTTTAAGAAGTAAATCCAAGTTTTCCTAGAATAGTCATCTACAAAAATAACATAGTACAAAAATCCCCCTAAGGAGGTTACTGGCATTGGTCCACATAAATCTGTATGAATGAGTTCAAGTATATTTCTGGATTTATTCTCACTACTATGGAAAGTACCCTTAGTGTTCTGACCTAGAGCACACCCCTTACATACACCTTCATGATCTTGTTTTAATTTAGGTAGACTTTGTTACAATTTTCTCTATAGAAGGTAGAACACGAAAGTGAAGGTGTCCTAACCTTCTATGCCATATTTCATATGTAGTAGAGGTATCATGGATTAGGGCTTGAGGAGTAGTAGTACAAAGTTTGTATAGGCATCCATCTCGAATCCCTAAAGTGTATGCCTTCTTTATATTTGAGTTCTTAGGCCATGCTAGAACTTTTCCATCCAAGAAGGTGATTCGATATCCTTTGTCTTCAAGGGATGAAATGGAAACCAGATTTCCCTTGATGCCTGGTACAAATAGTACTCCTGTCAGTTGAAGAGAAACTCCAGATTTTAGTTGAATTGTGCAGGTTCCAATTCTTTTCACAGGGTAGGTGGAATTATCTCCAATGGTGACTTCTTCCTCTCCTCTTGACTATCTAGATGTTCTTTGAATCCTGTTATATATCGAGATGCTCCACTATCAATGACCCAGGTATTCTTACTGGTGGAAACCTCTCTTGATAGGGCTGAGTAGAATACAAGTCTTTATGTATCCTTGTCCTTAGTAACTTCTGCTAAGGAGCTTGATGTTTGAGTCTGTCCAGGCACTTCACTGCAAGGTGTCCATATTTATGACATCTAATGCATTGTACTTTAGACACATCCTTCCTTCTTTTGAATGAATGTTTGTTATGCGTGTTCTTTCCTTTCTTTTGTTTGTAATTTCCTTTTCTCCCTTCCTTGTGAGAATTAGCATTCAATACTTGTATCTCTCCATTAGATGTGCTTAACCCGATTCTTCTAGTAATCAACCTTGACTCTTCTTGAATGCAGTCAGTCTTTAATCGATCAAATTTAGCAAATTTGGGTTGAGCACTTATCCCTTGTATAAACGCTTCCCAAGATTTAGGTAATCCATTGACTGCCAGCATTGATAATTCTTTATTATCAATTTGGTGACCAATAGTAGATAGTTGATCCCTTATCTCAGTTATTCTCATGAAGTAGGACATTATGGTTTCTCCTTTGTTCATCTTAACGTGGTGGAGTTGTGTTTTTAGGGCAAGGATCCTGCTAGTATTATTTATCTCATATATGTTCTCTAGAGTTGTGAACATTCGATATGCAATATCTACTTTAGATATGATAGGAACTATGTGGTCCTTCACTACATCCCACTAGAATCTTCATGGCTTTGTTGTTGTTCTTGGTCCATAGAAGTTTCTCATCATTGTCATCTGGTAGAGGTATAGCCTTCTCCACAAATGTGTTCAATTCATGTTGTCTTAGTGCCATCATTATTCTAAATTTCCATGAAACGAGGTTTGTAGCTCCTTCAAGTCTATCTTCGAATCGAACTCCATTCACCATTTCACTAAATTAGAAGTTTTATGGAAATTTAGTGGTGGTTAGTTTTCTTCTGTAATTTATCTAATTGGATCTGTCTTATGCTGGCTCTAATGCCATGTTAAACTTTGATCAAATTTACAGGTTATAGGAATTCTTTTAATTTTAATCACTAATCACCAAATGTATTTTCAGATTCTATATTATACAGTTGATAACAATATCACTCAATTAGAACTTTTATATATATAATATAAATTTAATTTTGATATATTATAATCTTTAATAGCTTTATTACTATGATGCTCAGATATGACAATATCGATCTTGAACAATATATTATTATTCTTTGTTGTACCTTGCTTGCACTTATTGATTTCTGTACTTTTTGTCTATAGTCGGGCAGATTATGTGGAGGCATGGCTTTGTAGAGACATGTCTCTACATAAGCATAGTTTACGTAGGGACATGTCTCTACGTGAGACCTGCCCTACGTAACTAATTCTTAAACCATATGTTTGTTGTGATACCGATTCATAATCAATGCCGACTCATTATCGTGAGCAATGTTTGTGCCAAGTTGATACTCATTATCTATTGTAGTATGATATAGATTAGCATGAAATCGATACTCATTATCGACTATAATATGATCAACATTATCGATTCATAACGATATCGATATAATATAAGATCGGTATTTATATTGTGTTCGATACTATAATGAGCCTGACTAGCTCTTTCTCTAGAATTCAACTGCAAATGAATTTGTGTTTCCTTGTTTTCTTTTTGTGTTTTTGACATATATAACTTTTTTGGTATTTTCAACATAAGTGGCTTCAATTTGCAAATTGAAATCAAATAAAGCTTCTCGTCAAAATGCAACTATATCCCATTCATTGAAACTGAAATGCAACCTTTAATTTGATTTATTGCTTATAGAAATGCTGAGAACATATGCCTTATTATGTAATTTCAGTAATGTCAAAAATTCATACAATCCAAGAATTGAACCTGTATATGCCCACGCCTTGCAATGAAGCTGGCTGCAGCTTTTGGAAGAGATGGCAGCTGCTAGATAAAATAGGCCACATCTAATGCTTAACCAAAACGAACTCCAAGAGGTGGCGGCTAAGTGATTCCTGATCTTGTCTTCTTTCAATGGCGTCAAACCCCCAAACGCTGTCCTTCAAACTCCTCATTGCTGATCAAATGCAAAGCACAGTTCACAGGCAAAGGGATACCCACTCAACGTAATATCAGAGAGGAATTTTCAATTCTTCAACTATTGAAACCAAACCCTCATACTTCCATACGAACTCAGTAATTTGCTTCATGAAAATGTCAAGTGTATCATGAATCCAATCTCCATTTGATTTTGCATTAAAAGAGCAATATCTTCTCCAAGAAGGCTAAAAATTTCCAGCTTGAAGGAGACACTTCACATAACTTAAAATCTTCATATTTCAAACTTTAGAAGTTTGAATATTTAAATTATAACTTTCAATTATAATCCTTTCTTCAATTATAATGTGCAAACATAAGTTAAATAAATCATCATTATTATTTTAATGACTTCACTTTATTATAAGCCCCAACATAATAATTAGTTAAGTCAAACTTAATTAATCAATTATAACCTATTCAAAGCCAAATCCCACTGCACTACATTGTCAAATCAATTGCTTGGACACCTTGCCATAAATGGAAACTAACAGAAATAGACTTACTATAAATAGTAATTTCTCAACCAGAGACCCCCAAATCTATCCATTAGCCCATGAGGGTCGCAGTGATGGGCTAACAATGGCGTGTCCCAGACACCTGCTAAAACAGGGACATCACAGTCGTCCCTCCCCAAGATTGCTTGTCCTCGAGCAATCGCAATCCTGGATGCTGAAGAATATCCTCTGACTCCCAAGTGACATCCTCAACAGGTAAACCCTGCCATTTCACCAGGAATTCCTTGATGACTCGCCTACACAAATGTCTCTCTTGGGTATCCAATATAACCTCAAGAATCAACTCCAACTTCCCCTCATCATCTAGAGGTGGAAAAATAGAAAATGGGACAACATGCCTGCCTAACTCCTTAAGGCGCGAAACATGGAAGACATTATGCACCTTGCTGTCCTCTAACAAATCAAACTCATAAGCTACCTCGCCTACCTGTTTGACAACACGGAAATGACCAGAATAGCGAGGCTTGAGCTTCTCAGCTTTGTTTTTCCGAATAGACGACTGCCTGTAAAGGCTGCAACATCAAGTATCCCATATCCCCAACCCGGAAAGAGCGAGCAACTCTCCTCTGATCAACATATTGCTTTTGCTGGTTCTGAGCTCTCTGAATATTATCCCGCAGAGTACCCATAATATCCTGACTATCCTGCAGCAAGCCACCTGCACTAAGAACTCTACTATCACTAAATAGCAAATCCAAGAAACTCGGCAGATCATACCCATACAGAGCTTTGAAAGGAGTCATCTGAATAGACATATGGTGAGTGGAAATATAGAAATACTCACACAAGTATATCCACTTCATCCAAGCTCTCTGTTCTCCTGAAACATAGTTACGAAGATAGCCCTCGACCCATTTATTAACATCTCAATCTGACCATCAGTCTGAGGGTGGTAACTGGTACTCGGAGTCAACTTTGTCCCACATAACATGAACAACTCCTGCCAGAAGTGACTCATAAATCTGCTATCTCGGTCACTCAATATTCTGGGGTAAACCATGCAATCTGAAAACCTCCCGGAAGAATAATTCTGCAACCTGTGTTGTTGAGAATGTAGTAGTGATCGGAAAGAAGTGTGCATATTTTGTGAGACGATCAACTACCACATAAATGCAATCTCTACCCTGGGCTTTAGGCATGCCCACAATGAAATCCATAGATATGCATTCCCACTTTCACTTGGGAATGGGAAGTGGTTGCAATAAAGCAGCTGGATATGTGTGCTCCTGCTTGTTCTACTGACAAACAAAGCACTCTCTAACATACTATTGCACATCATACTTCAGGCTTTTCCATGTGAATCTCTCACGAACTTGCTTGTAGGTTTTGAAGAACCTAGGGTGTCCAGCTAAAAGAGAATCATGGAAAGCTCTCAACACCACCTGCAAAACACTCAATCCTAGAACGAGAAATACCCTCTGCTTGTAAATGATCAACTCATTTACAAGAGTATACCTGTTGTCCTGTATAGTCCCATCAATAATACCAGTCGCTCACTGATCTCTGGCATAATCAACAATGATCAAGTGTCTCCAATCCTCAAATATCTCAGTCATAGCACATAAATGATGCCTCCGAGAAAGTGCATCAGCAACCACATTCTGAGTACCCTTAATATAAGAGATGTCAAAATCATAAGACTGAAGTTTGCTGACCCACTTTTGCTGTCTCATTGAGATCTCACTGGAAATACTTCAGGCTATTATGATCAGTTTTAATGCAAAACTTGCTACCAACTAGATACTGCCTGAACTTAGTTAAAGCATGCATTATGGCTAACACTTCCTTTTCATAAACACTAAAGGCTTTCTTATGACCCCTGAGCTTCGTGCTCTCAAAAACAATGGGATGGCGATCCTTGGAAAGAACAACACCAATGCCCTCACCAGAAACATCAAAATGCAAATCAAACAGTCTAGAGATAGCTGGCATCGCTAGAATCGGGCATGATGTCATAATTTGCTTGAACTTCTCAAAGCACTCCTGTGCCTGAGAGATCCACTCAAAAGCAGCCTTACGGGTCAAATCAGTAAGAGGAGTTGCTTGACGAGAGAGCCTAACAAAAAATCTGCGGTAGAAAGCACACAGACCAATGAATCCTCTAAGCTGTGTCAAGTTCCCTGGAGTAAGCCAATCTCGAATAGCATGAACCTTATCAGGATCCATGCGCACTCCCTCTGCACTGATAATATGACCAAGGTACAACAACTTTGTCATCCCCAAAGCACACTCGGACTCCTTTGCATACAAGGAATCCCTATCCAAGATATCCAATACTATATCCAAATGAGATAGATGATCATCCCACGTCTTACTATACACCAGAATATCATCGAAGAAGACCAAAAAAAATCTCCTCAACTGGTTGTGGAAGACCCTGTTCATAGTGGACTGAAATGTAGCTGGAGCATTAGTCAACCCAAAAGGCATGACTAAAAACTCAGAGTGTCCACAATGACATCTGAAAGTTGTCTTCTCTATGTCCTCCTGAACTTTGATCTGATGATATTCGAGCCTCAAATCAATTTTAGAGAAGAAAGATGCACCATGCAACTCATCTATCAACTCATCTATACGTGGGATAGGTTACCTTTTTTTAATTGTCCTCCGGTTCAACATTCTTGTAATCAATGCACATTCTGAGTTTACCATCCTTCTTCACCAAAACAACTAATGACGCAAAAGGAGACTTACTCGGCCTAATATGTCCCATATATAACAACTCCTGAATTGTCTTCTCAATTTCATCTTTCAGGCGCTTAGGATGCCGGTAAGGAGTAATCATGATGGGCTTAGTGCCCTCCTCTAATTCAATAATGTGCTCAATGCCTCTGTCAGGTGGCTTGCCATGTGGTAAATCACTAAACACTTTAGAATGTTTAGTTCTAAGATCCTGTATGTCAGGGTGATAAGCTAATTTACCTGACTTATCTAGTATAGGTAGTAGTCTACACTCTATTGCCCACTCAACTGCATCATGACTAATGAAATGCTGCATACGTCTGAGTGAAATAGTCCTCAAATTCTCCTCTCTGATTGCCTTAAGAATATGTTTCTTTCCATTAATTTCAAACTTCATTTCTATGTCCTTAAGGTTGAGATAAAATGCCTCAATGGAGTGTAACCATTTCATGCCCAAAACCAAATCAGTACCTCCCATTTCTACAACATAAAAATCAGTCTTAAATTCATAATTGTTTAACTTCATGGGTAGTTCCAAAATCATCCTGTCACGCTTAAGTCTGTAGCCATCAGCCACCTTAACTCTCATGCCCTCAAATTCTTCTGTCAGTATGCCTCTCCTGGATACCAATCGTGAATCAATAAAATTGTGAGTGGCACCTGTATCCAATAGAGCAATAAAATGTTGCCTTGCTAAGAGGCCGCACATCCTGAAGGATCTCTTTTTCTGCATGCTGGGGAGGTATACTACCTTAAGGTTGGAATCACCATCAACCTTTTCATCCTTAATTGCTTCTTCATAACTCTCTTCCTCATGATCAATTGGCTGTTAAACAAAATCAGAACTATGTTGATCCTCATAAAACCACTCCATAAGCCTATTTCTACCCTTAGGCTTCAAAGGACAATCATGTTTCTCATCATATGGGCCCCTGCAATAAAAACATAATCACTTCCTCCTTAGATCGTTGTAATGTCCCCGTCATCAAATAAATAAAATAAACTTGTATTTGGGTCTCGGTCGATTTAGCTTATCCCGGACCCATTTTTTTGTTAGCGTAGGGATTAGTGTTGCCGTGTCGGCTTTATTTGTACACCTTCGGGGTTTTCCCGACGGGTATTTATGACCGGCTTTTAGGATATATTTCTCATGTTGTGATTTGATATTTTGTTGTATTTGCGAATTCCTGCTGGAGTTCTGCTCTTCGCCATTTTGGAGGTGAAAGATCCTCCCTACTTGGTCTTTCGCAGTTTCGGTGGGATTCAGCCCTCACCCTATTCTGCTTGCTTGTATCGGAACTGGCAAATCCGAAACACTATTAATTGATTTAATAATACTTCATAGACATCATATTCGGTCGATGTATTGTTCTATCGGAAGGAAATCATCATTCAACCCTCCGGAAGATATCTTGGCGCACTTCCCTTCATTGCCCGACCCTCTCTGCTAGCCTTACGGCCTTATCCTCCAGCTGCACGGCCTCCTGGCCCTGTACCGTACGGCCTTTACCTGATACCGTACGGCCCTGCCTGCACCGTACGGCCTCCTCTGCCTGCACCGTACGGCCTCCCTGCCTACACCGTACGGCCCTGCCTGCACCGTACGGCTTCCCCGCCTGCACCGTATGGCCTCCCTGTCTGCACCGGACGGCCTCCTTGCCTGATACCGTACGGCCTCCCTTCTCTATACCGTACGGCCCCCCGTTCTGTACCGTACGGCCCCCTTCCCTGTAGCTACGGTCACTGAACTGCACACCTCTAGTTGTCCGGTTCATTCCTGTTCGAAGGCGCAGGACGTAGCCCGGAACATTACAATCGTTAAGTGTTTCTGGATCTAGAGGCCCTGTCATAGGCTTCTTCAAATCTGGTCCCTCTATTTGTTTTGGAGCAACTTAGTTATCATATGTGGGATTGGATGGTTTAGGAGGGAACCTATTCCGAGGAGCTAAAAGTTCCAAGTCCCTTGCTTTCTTCTGTTGATCTCCAAGTTATGTTACCTTTTAGTGTCCAGCAATTAGTCATTTATCAAGGCAGATTAGTTGGTCATCACTGCGACCGAGCTCTTCTACTAAGGCCGAGCATTGTATAAGACTTGTATTTTTGTACCGAGCAGTAGTTACTGCCGAGCAAGTCAACGGTTGGCGAGTACCCCTATAGTTGCCGAGCAGATCAAATGTCGAGCATGTTGATTGCAAAGTTGAGAGTTATGCTGAGTGACAACATATGAACACTGTTTTGACCGAGCACTAGAGACCTCATATACCGAGTGAAGCATTTTTTGTACATGTGTTTGGAATGGCTCAAACACTTATGTAAACCGTTTTGGCCGACTTCTATGTGACATTTAATTATTGTCAAGGTATTTAATGGAGTTAATTACGCGATCTGATAGTGCATTGATCCCTATGCAAGCCAAGCAACCAATCAAAAAAAGGGAATGCTTAAGCGGCAAAAGAGATGAATCTAGATCGTTGATCTTGATCTAGAAGCTTCATCTGTTTTCTTTTTAAGGAAGCCTCAAATCCCTAATGAAATGTATGTATGAAGGAGACGAGATCGTGTGTATGCCGAAGGAGCATAGATCAGACAAGGTGACCGAACAGAGCAGTGAAGGACAAAATAGAGTTATCGGATTCAGAGATCAGATAAGAATTGGAAAGAGGAGACCCGTAATCAGCATTTGAAGTGCAAACCGAAGGATCATGCACTAATACATTTTAGCAAGTGAATCAGGGTAAATCTCTTAACCGAGTGGTCCTAACAGACCTTTGTAAACCTCCTAATAGAGTGCTTACTTAGTTGTAAGTTTCAAATCCTTTAATCAAGGTAGACCTAATAGTCTGTAAGCCTTTAACAGGGTAGACCCCTCACTAGGTAGATCATCATAAGTGATCAAAATTTTGTAGCCTTAACAAGCACACTTTGTTACTGTAGTAGTGAAGATTTGTGGGTGTCATCCCCACCCCAGTTTTACCTTCAAGGGTTTCTGGGTTATCAAATCTTTGTGTCATGAGTTTATCTTTTTGCTTATCATGGATGTGATTACTAGTTAGATCTATTACAACATTGAAGTTTATGTTTATAAGATACATGATATGCATGTTGAATCAGTTTGTTTCAATTGAGTAAAAGTTTTAGATTCTGATTCACCCCCCCCTCTCAGTATCTTACTTTCCCAATTAAGACTTCCAACAATTGGTATCAGAGCCTTGTTGTCGTAAAAGAAGTCTAACCACTTGAAGAATTGGATCCTTGAAATGGAGGTTTATAAGTTGGGAAAAGTCATAGAGAATCAGAAGATTGACATCCATCTTGCACTGAAGCAGCTTGAGGCAGCAAGAGAAGAATTGAAGAAATCCTTAACCAAAAGGAAAGAATTGGCAATTCATTTGAATGACACATCATATCAAGAAGAAGACACTGAAGGTCTATTTGAGCATGAGAACTCCAAAGAAAGTGATACAACTATAGCAGATCTATTGGAGAAGAACAACACATTGAATGAAAATGTCAAAAATCTAAAGAGAGAACATGAAACACAATCTATAACACTATGTGAGGTGATTGATCAAAAAAAGAAAGTTGATGAAGACAAGACCATGGCAGAAGAAGACAAAAGACAAATGGCTACCAGACTTGATGAAAGAACATGTGATGTACAGAGGCTCGCGAATAATCAATTGGACATGGTAAATCAATTGTTACTTGCAATTGAAGAGGTAAGTAGAAAAGATATGGAAATCACAAATCTGAGATCAGAGAACAACCAACTGAGAAATGAGTTGAGAGCAGAAAAAGAACTCGTTGAAAGGATAAACAGACCTAATGAGGCTGCAAGATATTTTGAGGAACTGATTAGAGCACCGAGAAGAAGCAATGACACCGCTAGACTTGGCCTTACCGAGCACCTATCATCTACTAAAGAAGGTGAAACATCAAAAAGTGGAGAACGGAGGAATGCAAAGCAAAAGAACAAACCTACATGTCATCATTGTGGGAAACCAAGACATACAACAAACATTTGTGAAAACAAAAATGGTAAGTCCAATCCCAAGGCAAAATTCAATGGATATTGTTTTAACTATAAGAAACATGGACATCAGGCAAAAGAATGCAGGTCAAAGGCTAGCACTGCACCTACTTCACCCAGATTTCAAGGACAATGTCACAGTTGTTAGAAGTTTGTTCATAAAGCCCAAGACAGCAGATCCAATACAAAATGAAAGTGGACATCCAAGAAACAAGGCAATGCACCTAAGAAAGGTAACACATACAATTGGGATTACAATACATGGCATAGTTGTCATTAGTGTGCTGAATATGGTCATGTTGTAGAAAATTGTATAAGGACACATTTTAGAGGTAAATCCAAGAGTTGGATGAATGGAAGTTTGGTCTGTCACAGTTGTCACAAAATTGGCCATACTTGAAGAGACTGTAGGACCAAAGTGCCAACACCTACCATTGATCAGATAAAGAACCAGATGAATCAGACATGGAGAAAGAAGGAAGAAACGAGCAACAGTGGAAACAATGAAGCTGAGATCACCCAATCCAATGGATCATGTGATCACATTGCATCGACTTAAGGAAAGAAGGTATGTAAGGAATTGTTTTACAAATGCTATATCTTACACCAGTTCCTAACATGAGACATGTCCCTTCACGGGACATGTCTATTCATTATAATTTTATAATGTTTCATTAATCAATCATATATTAGAATAATAATAGTTTGCATTATATATATATATATATATATGCGAATACAATATATTATTATTAATCAATATCTAATTATTATATGTGTTCTAAATGATCATACGACTGAAGCTACAAACATTAACGCTTTGCAAGGTAAATTTCATTCCACAAACCCTTGTTTCAAACTTCAGCAATTTCAAAAATGATCAAAAGATATCTCATAATGAGTTTTGAAATCCTCAAGTAATTAAAATCATCTTCTTCAATAAGACTTGAAACTTTCAGCTTCTCCTTCATACATTGCATAACTTAAAATGATTATGCCATTAGAGACATTATCCTTGCATAACCTTTTAATTGAAATATAATACTTCATTATATTTCCTCACATTAAATGACATAGCATTTAAATATAAGTCATTATAATTAATTAATGACTTGACTTTATTAAATAAGCTCATAATATAATTAAATAAGTGAACTTAATTAATTTATAAAATAATCAACCCAAGCCAATCTAAATTCTCTGCTCTGTCAAGACAATTGCTCGGACACCCTGCCACAAATAGACACTGCCAGAAATAGACTTACTAAATATAGTAAGTCCCTCAAACTGAAATCTCTGCAAATGAATCCACAACTCCACTGTTACCAATGCATAGGGGCCCTGCTATAAATAGCAATCATGACAATCACCCGAAATAAATACTTACTATAAATCGTAAGTCTGTCAATCTGATCCAAACAAAGAGCAATCCTAGCATCCAGACCTCCAGAGTGGAAACTGACCACTGGCTCCGCCATACGACCCCCTCCAACATCTCGATTAGCCTACAAGGGTCACAAAAATAAGCTAATCCCATGTGCCTAAAAACGGGGATATTACAATCCTAAATGCCTTTTTATAATTCCTCATGAAAGTTCAAACCAAGAAACTTTTCCAACAAGACACATTAATGAATTATTATTTTCTTTTGTTGTCACCTTTTTGACTTAGCCATTTCCTAAGTCTTGGGCGCCATAATTTAAATAAGCATTTAATAACATTAAATGAAGTTTTTGGCCCCACTTTTAAAATAAACTTTATAATAGCTCTTTTATAATTAATTATTAATAATGTATACTTTATTAATAATTAACGCCTTAATATCAAGCCAATAGATTTATTCCAATCAGACAACTGAAGAACTCTGCAAACACCAAGGCTAGGTGCACTGCCAAAAATAGCAACATGGCATAACTGACTTACAATAAATAGTAAGTCTCAGAATGAAAGCTCTGTCAACGTCACCACAACTCCATATTGCTACCAAACTGTTCAGGTGCCCTGCTAAATATAGTTACCCTGACTTTCCCAAAATAGACACTTACTATAAATGGTAAGTGTGCCAGTTTGACCTAAACGAAAAGAAATCCTGAACATCCTTGACCTCAGAGAGTGCAATTGGCCTCTGGCTCTGCCAACTGAGACCCTCTATCCATTTGATTTAGCCTACGAGGGTCACTGATAAGCTAATCCTAACCACCAACCTTGGTGAGCTAAAAAGGGGACATTACAGTCCGCCCTTTCTGAAATTGCTTGTCCCCAAGCAATCACCGAAACAAATAACACACCAATCGACCTGGATCCCCAAGGTAGAACTGTGTAATGTCCCTGTTGATATCAACTAGTTCCTGTAACATGATTACTAGTACAACTGATAGAACCTGCTAAACTAAATTGAATCTGACTATAGATGTTGCAAGAGTGAATATCTCATAGGGAAGCAACTTGGAAGGCTGACATAGCTTGCTTCCCAAAACTGCGCAAAGTGAGTTGTCATACACATTGTCCAACCCATGTGCAACTAAACTGTTCATCTGAAATGGGTCATGCACACGAGGATCAAAGGGAAAACTGTAGGCACTCCTCACTATATAAACTCCTGAAAACTCCCCAGTGAGCTCTATTTGAAATCTCGATGCACTGGAAGGATCCCAAACTCTGAATAGAAGCTTGCCAATAAAAACATCCTCGGACTTCTTCTGCTCAACTCTATACTTAACTTCACCGTGCCCTAAGTGGTGGAGCCAATCAATGAGACTCGCCTGAACTGCAGTGCTAGCCCTATCGTCACTCGGGTCCCAAAGCACACTGAACTCACATCCATCGGCTATGTGGAGATACGAATCATGGAAGGTTTTTGCAACACCACAACTATCTCCATCCTCTGCTAGGCTCCCATGGATGTTAGACTCTGCAAGTGATCCAACTTGCAGCCACTGATCCCATCTACTGCAGATGGTAAATGCTCATCCAACAAAGGATGGTACAACCTTGGATCCAATCCACACCGATGCATCATCAAATCCTCTGTGTGTGGATCATAAAAGTAGTGATGAATACTCTTCCCTATGCAGTCACGATAAAAAGCTCCCACCTAGGTCAAGCGTTGACTGTCAAAGTTCTGAATATAACCTCTGTCAGTTGTCTCATCACCAACAACACCTGCAGTTGATGTAACCACAAGAGAACCTATTGCAACATGTGGTTCTCCGATGCTCTCAACAGATGCCCTCATACCAACTGTATCAACTGCATCTATAACTGTGATAAGTGTGGCCACATCCTCAGCCTGCTCACAACCATAATTTGTGGACATAGCAACATCACCAACTGCTGCTATAGGAAACTGAACTTTGTTTGCAGATGTTGAAATCTGTGCCAAGCTCGTCTCAAGTGGGTGATCAACATCAACCTCAAAAAGAGGATTGTCATTTGACATTGTTGTATCCATCTCAAACAGAGGATTGACCACAAAGTGAACCTCAATGGATGGCTCAACTAGTAAGGTAGAAGCTTCTAATATGATAGTATCTTCATGCACTTCTTCCAAGGTAGTTGCATGTCCATCCCAATCCCAATCTTGGGACCTATTACCAACCACTAAGTTTTCTGAGTGCTTGGATTTCCTCGAAAGATAATCTTCATAACGCTTGAAATCATAACTTAACCTTTGTTGAGCTTGAGCAAGGTCCTTGACATTTTTTTCCAAGCTACGCCACTTTCCCATACTCAACAAAATAAGAGTGCTAGTCACTCAAATATCAACTATGTGCTTAATGATTTTTTTTAAATATCAAACCACTATGGCTGCATTAAAAAAACCCAACCCTGCAAGATGGCAGGAAACCACTCTGATACCACTATAAGAACCCCAACAGGTTCTAACTT
>MU226330.1:129096-140187 GCA_018584345.1 Thuja plicata | reverse complement strand
GCCTGCCTTCCCGATACCGTTGCGGCCTGCCTTCCCGATACCGTAGCGACCTGCCTTCCCGATACCGTGCGGCCTGCCTTCTGATATCGTTATTCGGTTCATTCCTGTTCGAAGGCGCAGGACGTAGCTGGGAACATTACACATTCCAGTAGAGTTTTCCTTGATCTTTTGAGTTTTTTTGATCGGTTACACCTCCACTTTATTTCCCTACATTCTTAGCTACACATTTCTTGTTTGGTTCTAAGAGCTAAATTATTCACTGCTGCCTGTGACTTTCATTGTACAAGAAACCCATATCAAAATCATATGATATTTTTATTTAATTTCAATTATATATTGTTCACTCTATGAAAATTACTTAAAGAGGAAAGAACGATCACAACTTCACACAATCTTTGTTTAGAATTTTTTGATATGCATCTAGTGTGGAAGAAATGATTTTGAGATATGTTCACTATTTAAATTAAAACATAGATAGTGACTTGATAGTATTCTATGGCAGGGCAAAGCTCAGGGAGTTCTTTCTAGTGTTCATTCCCTTGCAAGCTTAATTTCTCCTATCGCAATGGGTCCACTTACAGGTATATTTGGTACGATCTTTGAGAAGGATGGTATCTCTAGGTGATCTTAGATTGTGCATACTTTTAGCAAGTAAAAATGCCTTTGTTTCAAGATGTTCTAAGTGCTTCATATGAAAACAAAATATTTGAATTTGATCTAATAAATAATTTGTTGTAGTTTGTGTGTAGTGTGTACATATTAACAAGAATTATATAATGCAAAAACATCAAAAGTACAAATTTTCCATTTACTATTCATGTGAGTTTGAATAAAGTGTGAAGGTTCTAAGCATAGATGCAAATATTGCTGACTTATCGATGATAAGTAGACTTATCGACGATAAGTAAACTTATTGCAATAAGTTTGGGTTGGCGAGTAATTGCTACACTTACTCGCTGACGCTTATTGCCGATAAGTTGGCGACTTATCGTCATTTTTTCAGCAACTTATCGCAGATAAATTGACAATATGTGCTTTAATTATCTCCCACAACTGTATAATACAGTTATGCATCGAGGCAAAAGCTCATTTTGCGTTTTATCAATTGTATTTTGCTGTCTGGGCCAATAAAAATCTTTCAAGGGTTTGAAAGGTGATTTGCAAGGATTTAGATCGATTTTTAGCAGATTTGAAGATGTTTTTGAAGCAAAATTGGATTCACAGGTAAGTTTTCAAATTTTGTTCTCTTTCTTTAAAATCATTTTATCTTCTCTTTGTTGCATCTAGGTTTTTAGAAACTCTATAATAGCATTTCCTAACTACTCCAAATTCTTTTAGAGTGTAATGAACAAGATTTAACACTAATTTTTAACAATTCTTTCATTGTTTTCTCATGAATCTCTTATTTTCTTAAAAATTTCAAACCCTGACACATTTTTCTTTTTTCTTTTTTCAAGTTTCAACCATGTTTAAAATTAATTATTCTAATTTAGTTTGTTTGCTAATTTTTTTATTAAAATATAATATATTAATTTGTGGTTTCAATTGTATGTGTAGGGTGAAATTTCATTAAAATGATAAATAGAGATTCTTCCACAACTCGGTCAGCTTCAAGGTCTGCAAGTGCCTTAGTAGACGCATGCTCATCTGGATATGTAAGCACGTGTCTTAAAGGGGTTAGAGATATAGCTTGGAAGTATGTCTTTGAAGGATCCAAATCTGATTCCGTAGTTTGCATAAAGTGTGAAAAATTAATTAGTGGAGGCATATACCACTTGAAATACTACCTTGTAGGCATCACAAAGCATGATATGAGGGTTTGCGACAAAACCACAGAAGAAGTAAAAAGAGAAATGAATGCTTTGCTCGCTGCCCAAGAAGAGAAAATATTGCAAAGGGAAAAGGAAAAACTAGCTATGAGGGCAGCCATTGCCGAATCTCAAGGTGTTTCACTCAACCTTTACGAAGAAGAAGCAACACATGAGGGCTTAGTGAGCTCTCTTCATGGCCTACATACCTTCAAATCCACCATCCCCTCGGCCACCACTTTTTCTACTTCTAGTATGTAATATCCCTTGCTCGTTCTGATCTTAAACTACTGATTAAACCTTCAAGGAATATTGTTGAACACTTTGCACACGATGTCTGATCTTACTGATTTTAGTTCTTGTTTGCCTTGTCTTGAGTTTGTATGCTGCAAATGATGTTATTTGAATACTTCTAATGGTGCAAGATTAATTGGCAATGTAATAGAAATAATATGCTAACTGTTGTTGACCCAACACATACCCATATGTGACTGTAATTAACTTGTACAGCTAGTTGTCATATTGTCAAACACTTTCCATGCATCCTAAGATATTCAATATGCACCTACAGCAACTAAGCATTAATACGAACACTTGGCAAGCAACCTACCTATGCAATTAAACACTTATAGCAAGGAGGTATTTTGACTAACAAATCATATGCAACTCCCAACTCTTAAATTGCAGCCTTTAGACTGATTACAATGTTTGAAAAATGCTAGGCATTATTACAAATAGTAGCTGGCATGCAAACTATAAACAATGCATACTTATTTTCACATTCAAATATTGAAATGTTATTGTAAAATCAATAAAACCTGGTGATGAAATGCTGCCAACGTATTATGCCTATCCTTCTTCAATTTCTGATTGCATACATCAGCGACAGCCAGACGTCCAATGTAGAATGGGATGGTGGCATTAATGCTAGACGTTTTACCATGAAACCCTCACACCTTGGCTGGGAGTTCCCACGTGGTCTGAATTCCCTGTACGGAAGCCAATAACAAGACCATACGCTGGTTTCAAAGGCTGGTATTTATATTGCAAACCATTTAATTAAACCTGCTAACAATCTTAGAAATATCTGTGCATTCAAAACACCAAATTCCTCTCCAATAAGCTCAATCCTTGCGTCTGGATGAAGCCAAAGCATTTGCACAATTTGTTGGACATTTAACCAATTCAAAAAGCTGGTAAACCCTGAAGACTTCACAATTCTTCAAGCTGAAGTTCTGAAACCCTTGTTTCAATTCCCTCTCAACACAAAACAAATTATCCAATGCATCAAGAATGGTTCAATTTCTCTCCAAGGCTTTTTTATAAATTTCACCATGAATCTTCACTAGCAAGGCTGTTTAATGAATATAGCATTTGCATTTGTTGACTTTATAATATATCATTAATAAAGCATACTTTTTAATCAATGAATATTAATTACTTATTACCCTCAACATGGCCCCCACTTTATTATAAAGTCAATTTATAACTTTAATAATTGAACATCATTAAGGTTGTTGGCTAAATGTTTTGTAAGTCACTATGACTACAACTTACAAAATTGTGACTTTAGACAACGTTGAATGAGATTTCTCTCTCCTCTCAGCAATAGGGGAGGTTCCCTTCTTACCGTAGGTGGCTTCAAAAAGAACTTAACTGAAATTGCAAAATGGTGCGGTTCTTTTAATCAATTCCTCTTTTTTCAGGAATGATTTATAAACAACTTTCAAACTTAGCAACAAGTGTCCTATTGCTACGATAATACCGGTGTCTCGGGGGTTGATGTAAGAACAACACTAAAGACAATAATCTACTTTTGTATTTGGTGGAACAAGAACAGGAACCCAAAGTCTCCTGTGATTGTTCTGAATTATGATTCAACTTAGAACAACCAGTAAGGCGTAAAGTCTCTTACTGGATATTCTCAAACTTAATAAAATCACCAAAAACGGAAGCTCAAAGTCTTCAGCCTTAAGTAATTAAAGCGACTAATTAACTATAGCAATTCTTTTCCTTGAAGCAGAAAGTCTTCAAGAAACCAAATTGAAGGCTCAAATGATTCACACAAGATAAGCTAGAACTGAATTCAAGAAAGAGTAACTAATGCAACATAAGAATACGTTAATCAATCTCAAGATCTACACCACAAAGTTTGGAAAATTTTGCTTCTTTTATTCAATCTAGAAAGTTGCACCATGAAACTCAAAGTCTTCAAGATACAAGATATCCAAACATAGCTCTCTTGCCAAAATCAAAGATAAAAACATACAATGGGCTCACTCCTTTATATAGGTGAGGAGTAGAGGAAAAGGTGGAGAAATAAAAGGAAACCCTCAACCATCTTTGACTTATTCAAAGATCCTATTTGACTTATTCAATGTTACAAGGCCTAAAGCACTTGCAACCTAATTACATGGGTCTACTATATAGGTAAATGTTCCCCTGTATTTACATCTTGCTCATATTCTACATGTAATCTGTCACAAAAACTTCAGTATTCCTATGAAATCATATGAAAAAGGTAAGTGTCTGTGACACTCGAGAGTTATCTTCAGAGAGAATTCACAAAGGATTCGAATCTACTGAGAGAATCATGTACAACAGTTGGATCTGGCACGCCTGTATGTTGTGCGATGATAGGTGTTTTACGAACTGTACTTGCACATTTGGAAACAACCTTGTTGTACTCTCCAATGTTCTTCTGAAGATGGATCAACAACACTTTCTAGCTTGTTAATTTGTCAGTCGTGCTGAAACTAAAGTTATTCGCCTCAAGCTCTAGGCGAACAACTCTCGCTAACTTTGCTATAACAACTTCCTCCTCAAACAGTTTGCCATTTTCAGCAACTACCCTGCATGTCAGCTCTTGGAAACCATCACTAATCATGCGCTCCTCTTCATTACACAAGCTGATGGATGATTCAACTTCTGTCACTAACCCCTGGATGACCTGTTGTTTGTTGATCATTAAATTTGAGAACTCGTAGTACATAGCCAATGAGGAAATGATTTCGTACTCACGCAGTGCATCTAGGTCAGTTTCTGACATAGTTTTCCAGACATTCAAACCCTCCTCCAACATCTTTAATTTCTGATTGAAAGATGTAAGGAGTCCATTAAAGCTCTTAACAGTTCCCTGGCATGTCTTAATACCCTGTATGCATCCTGAATCACCTGCACACCCTGTGATTCCAAATGACCGTAGTAGTCATCAATAGGCTTGGCCTTTCGTTCAAGCTGCTCAATATACTTATTTGGTTCTTCTGGGAGAGGGGAAGAGATGGGATCAACTCGTTGTGAAGATTTGTTCATCTTCTCAATTGTCTCCAGAAGACGTGCATTTTCTTCCTTTAACTGGTTCTTCTTCTCTCACAGCCTATCGTTCCTTTGTGTAAGCAAAGTAATTGCATCTTGTTGACACCCCAACCGTGTTTGTTTTCCAAGTTCAACTCTAGTGAACTTATAATCAGAAGCTTGTAGCTCTTTGGTTGGCTTATCAACAAGTGGTTCAACAACTTCAGCAAATTTGATTTCATGCTCATCCACCATGACCTTAGAAACTATTTTTTCTTTCTTTCTCTTTGGCGTCTTGGCTTTGTTGACCTGCTTGAAATCAAAATCTTTAGTTGGAATTTCTTATTTCTTCCTCTTTTGAGTAATGGAACTCAACCAAGGAGGTAAAGAGAAGGAAGAAGATGCTGATGTAATAGCCATTATAGTCATTGTCTCAACCTGTGCAACAGTTGTAGCTACAGCAGGGGCTTCTGTCTGAACGGCTACTAGCGTTGGGCTACCCCGTGCAACCTCAGCCATGAACTATTCAAACTGTGCAAATGTAGTGTCAACAACGTCATGGATGCATTAGACATGGAAGGAAACGTAGAATACACATCAAACACATTCTCCATGTTGTCACTAGATTCAACATGTATCCTCTCGGGTTCTACGACATCAATCTCAGGAGCCTTGATTGTAGCCTTGCCTTCTTTGATGGAAAGCTTCAAGATAGCTGGATGTTCAAATGTAGAAGTTGCGTGACTTAACTTTTATGCACTTGAGACCCCTCATCTTCAACCAGTTGTTAGTGTTAGCAAGGATGGGCTTAAATCTATCCGAGATAGACATGCTTTCCTTTATTGACTGTGAAGGTAGCAGAATAAACAAATCCTCCACATGATGTCTCACATAGTCTGGATCAAGGATATTCCCATCATCTTCAAGTCTGTCAGGCATCTCTGCCAAGTTGAAGTCCACTATTTGCTTTACAGTTAACCTACAGTAGTCCAACTTTCTGATATCAACCTCTGTACATAGCTCAATCCAAAGGTCCTCAAGACGATGCACATGCACAAATCGTCTCGTCATCTTGTCATTCAAATCTTTCCAATCAAAGAAACTTCTAGACCTAAACTTCTTAAGAGTGATCTCTTGAAGCTCAAAATCCATGTTTTTGGCCTTAAGCTCTATATCCAAAGGGTATCCTCCGATCTTGAGTGGATTACGTGAGGAAATCCCCACTCCCGGCCTGTGCAATGTCGATTGATATGACTGTACCGCCATTAGATACCTTGCCAACTCCATCAAAATGATCTTGTTCGTGGGGTAACGTGGCAAGGTATAGGGTTAACCCCAGAAGTAGCCAACTCTGAGATACGTGAAGTTAGGAAATTGCAAAAAGAGGCAACCATACTCACAAATCTTATTCCAAGCCTCATTAGACACACGCTTCTTAGGAAGCTCCTTATCAAAAAGAAAAAGACACGTGTAATGCCCAAAGAAGGCATCTTGCACTCTGTGGTAATGAGCTCGACTGAGTCTCAGAGTTAGTTGTTCATGATAGTCCCATACAGGAACTAGAGATCTATCTCCCTTGGTCGAGAGACCAGAAAATTACCCAAGGGCAACAACAATGTACACGAGATAGGAGTTCATATAAAACGTGCAAGTGGTAACCACCTCAGATAGCTGCTTGCACAAGATGTCATTGATCATCTCCCCCCATAATATTTTTTGCTTGGACCTAATTATTATGCAGATAAATTTGTACATCCAGGGCTCAAAATTATTGGATTCCTTGAGGCCTGTGATTCTGCTGAGCAATGTGATGAGATCATTTATCTCTTCCTTGAATTCTTACTGGTGTACCTCCTTTGGCCATCTTGACAAATTAGGCCTCTTATGAATCAACTAGTTATCATTAACATACTTGATACAAGGTTTACTGTCATCATTCCACCTTTCAAAAGTTTTCTCCTTTGATATATTCATGACTACAGGAGTAGGTGGTACTCTGAAAATCCTGTCAATGGTGTCAAGATCTAGGCTAATGATTCTGTTCCCGTCCTGATCTGTGATAGTTCTAGAAGAGTAGTCAAAATGCTTAGAACATGCTACAACAAACTCTGGCTCCAAGGCAGCCACAGGAAAGGTAGCAACTAGATGGATATAATGTTGTTTGACAAAAAACATCTCATATTTGGTTGAAGATTCAACCCTTTCAAGAAACTCTCCCATGTTCAGGTGACCGAGCTTTGTATCCCGAATATCTTCCACATATGATGTAACCTAAGAAGGAGAAATAGAATTCTGATGCTTGTTGTACTGGTGCTTCATTTTCTTCTTCTCTTTTCCCTTGGAAGGAACAATTTCTTCTGACATAGCAAGTTTGTGAGCGAGAGACACTGTTTCATGGAAATTCCAAAAGGTGAGTACATCCTCATGTGATGGATCCATAGAAAGCTATTTCGGTGCAAAAAGACATAGATCTAGAAGCACACAAGTGAGGAATAATACTAGAAACCTTTGGGGCAGCAAAGAGCAATTAATTTTGGCTGAAATCAACTCTCGAAATGAAGAAAAAAACCAAAAATAGGTTTTTCTGGGAGCAGTGCATATGCGAAAAGCGAGCTTTTGGTAGGAAAATGAAGAATGAATAAGTATATATACATGAGGCAAAGTATTTTTCTCATTGGTGGGATTTTTATATCCCACTACAAGTCAACCAGTAAGCATTTAGAACCTACAAACGAGAATTTTAAGTCCCTTTGCAGCCTTGGTAAAAGTGTGGAAATAATATGTAATGCACTTGAAAGTGTGCTTCTAGCTTGCATTGGCATTTTTGGAGTAATCCATTATTTAGAACGGGGTTTTTAATCTTGACTGCATATACAAGAAAGATAAAGTTCTTGCATATGCAACTTGGAGAATGATTGAGATGGAAAATAGAAGGATCAACTTTAACAAAACAAATACAAATCTAAAACGAAATGAGAGATTTGCATCAATATAAACAAACCAAAAACATATAAAAACTTGAAATGAAAGCCCCAGAGTTTGCAAGCAAAAACTTACCTCATCCTTGACAAATGGAAGGAAAATAACTCATCCAAATCTTAGAGAAAAATCTGAAATAAATCCAAGAGATTTTCGGATTTAGGACAAGACTTCAAAATGGAGTTTATATAGACCAAGAATTTGATTAATTTTCCTCCTAAATCATTGCATTTCCATGAGTCATCAAGAGATGTGTGACAAATGTCTACCATGGAGATTCGAAATGCATAAAAATAGCAACCAAAGACTTGATCAAACCTTGCAAATCGGAGCTATTTCTCAAAGTTCAAATTGGAGATACAAATCACTCCAAAAATAGCACTCTAGAGTAAAACGCAGTTTTTAAATCATAGAGATAAACTGAAGAATGATGCTATGCCCCTGACGGGTTTCTTCCTTGAAGTCGCAGCCCCAAAACTTGTATTTTTCTTACCCAAAGTCGTTTGAATGCCCTATATGGGTTTTGAGAAAAAGATTGCAATTTGACAACTTCTCTCCAAACGTCATGAGTTATGCCCTAGACAGGCTTTGTAAAGCGTAATACAACTCGTAAAAGGGAATGAGGAGTTTTGAAAAGCATCATTTCATTCAAAATAAGCATGTAAGAGATCTGAAAAACGTCGCCCTTGGACAGTGAAAGAAAAGGCGGCTCGTAAATGCTCAAGACAAGTTTTGAAATCCCATTACATGGCATGCAAATCACTTGAAAATCGCCGTCCAACTCTTCTAGAGGAAACGCGACCTTTAATGGAGAAAAACGGATTTTACAAACCACATTTCATATGCAAGGAAGATGATCCTCTTAGTGATAGGTTTCGAAATCACCATTACATGTTTCGAAAAACTCATAACAGGTTTTAAAACATCTTTTGCACATAAAGACATACATTTTGAAACATGCAAAGGGTTCTAAAATCACCACCTTTATGTGCAAAAAGGGTTTTTTAGGCTTGTTAGCATGTAAATGCTTTGTCTACACATGCAATGTGTAATAAAATCGCCGCTATCAGCTATTGATGGGCTGTTTGAAACATGCATTTCCTATAAAAATCGCTACCATTCAAAGGATTTTTAAAGTGATGAATATAAAACATGTTTTATATATGCAAGACAAAAAACGGCACCTTTGTGCTTATAAATATAAAAAATGAGCTTTTTTAATTCATTTGCATATCATCTAAACACAAAGTGATGTCTTGAGTATGCAATACATATTAAAAACACCACCTATTATATTCAAATCCAATGACTTAAAATGCTATTCAATAATCGTCAAAAAGCCCACCTAGGCATGATTTTGATCAAGGAATCAATAATATGCAATCAGGTCCAAAAAACCCACTCGGAGAATGATTAATTCCTTGATATCTGTTGATAGACAACTCCGATTAACGCCTAAGATAGATCAAAACGAGCAGAATCGAAAATGCTACAATCCTAGGGCAAAAATAAAACTCAAAATGAAGCACACAAACTAGAAAAACAAAGAAGAGACTTGATGGTTGCCAGAAATCAAGTGCTTGCAGGTAGAGAAGAAAAACTTGTTCTGACAAGCAATTTGGTGATAAGCTTGATGGAAACCTCCCAAAACGATGTTCAGAAGACATGAAACTCAAAACAATTCAGGGATGACTAATTGCCTTCATCATACATCATTCAAAACACCTAAACTTAGAGGAAACACCTACAAATTCATGAGAAAATTGCATAGGGTTGTCCAATTTTGTGATGTCAAAATTGGAGACAACAAAGGCCATTAAAAAATTAATCTCATTAAATACTCATTATTTTGACGAATCGTCTGAACCAAGGAGTCAACCACCGCATCTTTTGTCCATATGACTGCCTTACTAAAAAGAGAAAGGGTCCTTCTCAATCAACCTTTGACTTACTATAAATAGTAAGTATGGAAAATGGAGCCCTAGAAATACTGAACGAAAGCTAGAACTAGAAACCACTAAACTTGCGAGACAATACAAGCCTCAGGAGACCCTCTATCCAAACTCATCGGCCTACGAGGGTTAGAATAATAGGCTAATCATCCAAAAATTCATGTCTGCTAAAATGGGGATATTACAGTCTGCCCTCCCTGAAATTGCTTGTCCCCAAGCAATCATGACTACAAAGAAACTCCACTACATAGGAAGTCCCAAAGAAGAACTGAGTGATGTCCCACACATCTCCAACCGACTCATGTAGCACCAACATAAACCCAACTGCACAAAAATGCACAACCCAACTGTCCAATCTCTGCACATTGAACCTGTGCAACTGAAACAAATTATGTACATGAGGACCGAAAGTAAGACTCCAAGTAATCCACACCATGTACACACTGTGATCCACCCCGGTGAACCCATTCTGGAATCCAGATGCACCCATAAAATCCCAAATTCCACACTCAATGCTCAACTAAATGTCAAGATCCCAAATCACTCTGTAGAGTACTCTATCCAAACAGGTGACATCAACATAAGACCATTGTACATTGCAACCAAGTCAACCCTAACAGAAGGAAGAAGCAATCCACCAGCTAGAACAATCCCTGGATGTGATGACCCTATTTTGAGCAGGTTGTGGCAGTGACTTGGTCAGCTCATCATCACAACCCTCGTGAGCTGATGCAGGGTTTTGAGGGTCCCAGTTGGCAGACTTGCTATTTTTTAGTAAGTCTGGACTTACTATTTTTAGTAAGTCAGTTGGTCAATTTCTATTTCTGACAGGGCAGTATTGGCAGTGGTTAATTCTCCAGACGATATTCAGTTGTGCAATTTCTTGGGCTGGGGACTTACTATTTATAGTAAGTCTATTTTTGGTAGTTGTCATTTTTGGCAGTGTAGTGATGAGCATGTTGGTCAGTCAGTATGGCAGGTGTTGCAGGAATTATCATCAGAATTATATTTGATAATTAATTGTATTAATTAATAACAATATGTTATTAATTAATAAT
>MU226330.1:82703-94100 GCA_018584345.1 Thuja plicata | reverse complement strand
AGACTTACTAAAAATAGTAAGTCTGTCAACTGGGACCCTCAAAACTCTGCATCAGCTCACGAGGGTCGTGATGATGAGCTGACCCGGTCGCTGCCACAACCTGCTAAAAATAGGGTCATCACAAATTGTTTGTTCATCTTTACAAAGCTATTCATATTTTGGGGTCGTCATAGGTTAGACATGATGTAATGTCCCCGAAATAATTAAATAACTCAAATTAATTTAATTATTTGAGAGGCCCTAGAATGAAGATAATATCTTACGGGCCTATTTTTTATTTATTAGTTATAGAATAATTGGTCGTGTTGGCCTGTTTGTAACCCTTTGGGAAACTTCCCGGAGGCCATTTATAAGGTCGAGTTTGGTATTGTTGTAGGTATGGTGAATTCTTTGTTTTCTTTGTATTTGCGAATTCCAGTTGGAGTTCAGCTCTATTGCAGTTTCGGAGGTGCAAGATCCTCCCTATTCTGTACTTGCAGTTTCGGTGGGAGTAACTCCTCACCCTATTCTGCCTATTGGTCTGAATCTGTAAGGTGTTCATTTGAAGCCTCGAGTCAAGTTCTTGATTAAATATACGTTCCATAGCTTTCATCTTGTGCATTGAGTTAATATATATTCGAGGATCTCTGTGCAATAACAAACCATAGCCGAAAGTATTTGGTGGTCTGTCGTACGGTTGTTGTAAAGACCGTACGGAGTGAACCGTACTTGTACGGTGATACCTAGTGACTGTACGGACTAAGATTGGCTACCATCTGAAGACACTGTGTCATACGGGGAGAAGATTTGGGGCCGTACGAAAAGACTATTTGTGTCATACGGGTTGGGCGTGTTGAGGTTGTCGTAGGGGGTGTACGTGAGTTGACAAAGACTGACCGTATGGTGGAAGTGCATTTGGTGGAGCGTACGGACTTTCCTTGTTTGCCGTACGGTAGGTAGAGCAGCATTGAATTGACCGTACGGAATTACCTTGGTGGCCATACGCAGGTATCTGCCTGTAGAACATCACACATGATCTATTGAACTCTAAATGATAGTACAATTTGGGTATATTAACCTAGTTTTCCATCTTTAATTGTATTGTAACTTGATAATAGTATGTTTGTTTAGAGGTCTATAATCTAATAGACAATAAGCTAATATAAGAGGTATTTGGTGGTAATCATTGGGGAGATCTCTAGGAATATTCGTTTTGGTCTAGCAGAGTTAGAAGTGTAGAAATGTTGCCTACTCTTGTCAATTGGCTTGAATTACTTGTAGTTTGAACATAAGTTCTGCCTAGTTTGTCTAAACCAGCTTTGTTCTCTGGGTTTAGATATTGAGGTGTGTTCTCTAGAAATGTACAGTACAATTTGGATCACCAACATGTTACGCATTATATCTCTTGGATTGTGTAATTCTATCCTCTTTTGTTGTATTTTCTATTATTGGATATTTAGATCTTAAAGAAGTGAGAACATTTCAAAAAATTAAGAGTTGAAGTTAGCCATGGACAATCTATACGCTTCCCTAGACAATACCTTTTAAATTGTATATATTGACAATTTCACTTCAATTTGCAATCGTTGAGTTTCATAGACTTATCTGATTTTAGTTCGAGCAAGATGGAGATGCAAGGATGCTAGATATATTATTTTCATCTTGAACAATAAATGACTGCTTTAAACAATAAATGACTGCTTGGGCGTGAAGTAGCCTTACATTGTCCATTGGTTCCTATACTTCAATCCTGTAACTTTATGGATCGGTTAAGCTTCTAAAGCTGTCTACACTTCTAGGGAGAACAAGCATTTTAAATTAACTAAATCTATTTACAGAGAAATCAAATGACAAGTTAATCTCAAATTGTATTTGCATGTGTTGAGGGGTAGAAGAGTTACAAATGCTTTGCGATTGAAAAAATTTAGCCTCAATTTATTCCGTCTCCTGTACTGTGCTACTACATAGAATATGTTTGCACTTAACAACCTTGCTGAACATGACACCTTTGGGTGTAAAGCTATTAATATGAAACCTGAGAAGGAAAGACCCATTTTATAACTTTAAGATGAACCTTGAAATGAAGTTTTCAGGATTAAGAGTACAATTGAGCCAAAAACAGTAACAGGTGATTCATCTCTACTTTTTAAAAGTTTTGTTTATATATTATACTTTTTCTTTTTAATTATTTATTTTGACTACTGGTGTTCAAACAATTTCAGTATTGTTCCTGTCAAATAACGCACCCTTTCACTGCAAAGGTTTCAGCTTCATTTGTGCCACGGCTTCATTGGTGAGTACCTTAATGGATATTTCCTTTTACTGTTTAGAATTTATGTTGCATCTTTGTCCGTTTTTGTACGGTATAGATTTCGTTTGCCAATGTACTTCCCTTGAATCATTCTCCGTAAGTAGCAATAATGATTCCTAACAATGTGTAGTTGACGTTTTCAGGTAGTTGCATTACTTCAAACGTGTTTAATTAAACCCACATCTCCTCCAATTGGAAGTAGTAAAGAGAACGATTATATACAAGTACAAGCTTGATGAGTAAGGCTTTTCAGACACTTTGGCAAAAGAAACATAAACCAATTGTGATAAAGTTTAAAAGCGAAGTTGGTCATTTCTCTTCTTGTTAAGGTGATCTGCAAGATTAGACAAAGCGGTTAATATGATTGACCCATGAAGGAACCATTTGCATTCAAGAGCTTATCTCATGGCATCAGTTTATCCCATTTTATGTATTTTAAATGGAAACACAGATTGGAAAAAAGGTCAGACCTATTGGATTTGAAAACCCACGGCTTGCATAACCCCATTTTCAATAACATAACCTGCAGCTTGAGATCTATCTTCTTCTATGTTTATACTTAACTGAGTAGAATGCTTTTTTTGCGATTCTATTGGATTAGAATGCTTCTCCATTTGAACTTTGATGATGCAGAAATTACAGGAAGCAAATTGGATAGTACAACTTAAAATGTTTATGGAAGTTTGTCAGATCACCTTAGCAATTGAATGAAAATCATTTCGATAAAATAATTAAAGTTGTATGGATCAAAGTAACGAGAACTGGAATCGTCTCGGAATCGGCAAGGCCGAATCAAATCGCGAATCGCCCATGAATCGGAATCGAATCACCCATGAATCGGCAAATTTAAAAAACCCTTAAAATTTAGAGATTTTAACAATTTAAAACTTATTTTATGCACCCTTTATTGAATATAACTTAAACACACTATGACATCATCAAATAGAAGCTAACATACATAAACAAGGAACATAAATGATAAATCCATCACATGCGTTACATATTTATGCAGCCTAGAAGCATGAGTTAAGATTGGAATGTCACATAGTATCATAAAAACATTTAAACAACAAAAACACTTGTAATCATAGCATCATGAATCATGATCATACCATCATATATTTCAAGTGCAAGTTCAACATCAAAGATTCAAGAATCAAAACATTAAAATTAAATCATTACATCAGTTCAAGTATCATTGTTTTAAGTTCAACTAATGGATTAATAATTTATTGATATTCTTTTTCTTCATCATCATCATCTTCTATATGGAGCCTAATAAGACTCGAAGGTTAATTTTTCCCCACTTTTATCGGCGCAGTTTCCACCCCAAATTATTAACTGGGGGTTTGGGGGCAAAGCCCCCAAGATGGGGTCAAGGGGCAGCGCTCCCACGGGGGTTTTCGGGGGCAGCACCCCCGAAAGCTCAACCGACTTTAATTATTTTATAAGGCATCGAGAGTTATTTTTCAGCTCCATAAGACATCAAATCATAAATGTATATAAGATGAAAGACAAAAAAAAGATTAAAAAAAAGTGTTTTTTAATTTTTTTTGACTTGATGGCCGATTCATGCCGGTTCACACATGGCGATTCAGGCGATTCAAGCCAAAAATTGCCGATCTGATTCACCGGCTCCCAAAAAATTGGGGAGGGTGAATCGAATCGCGATTCACACGATTCTCGTTACTCTAGTATGGATCATATGGAGATGGACATGGGAAAAATAAATTAAACACAACCAACTCTAATTTTCAAATACCCAAAAAACTTGTTATGAAATTTAAGTGTGTTAGTCGTAGAGTTTACTTTATGTTGTGTAGGTGTTAGTTATATCATGTGTGTTCCAACGGTACTTAGTTACTACCGGATGGCGGTTGGGAATGGCTGGTGACGTTTGGTCACACCCTTTCGGGTTTATATAAGCAATGTACTTTCTCTTCGGAGAGATAAGATGATATAGGGACTATTGTAAATGTACTCAAGTTACAAATGATTAATAAAGATTAAGATCTATCTTAGGTATTTGTATTTCCGTACAACATCTATGCACCAGTAAACTAGGTTACCTCAGCGGGTAAACAAAGTGGCATGCCAGCTGAATTGAGTGATTTAGGATTTTCAATGATGCACATTTCAATGTGTGTTCATCTTCCTTCTTAATTAAATAATGTATTATAATCCTCTATAAGAAAGAAATTACATAAATGATTAAAAAAAATTAAGTTGTTTAATAGGACGAGGGTAAGATTAAGTTAAGAAATTCTTAGAATAAAAAAACTATTCAAATATGAAAGTATTAAAATAATGTAAAAATAATTACGAAACTATGTGAAATAGTTATGATTCGTTAGAAGCTTGAATAGCAAGTGAGGGAAGGAATGGTAAAGATCAAAATTGAAAACCAAGATTGAAAATAAGAAGTGTCACACTTTTGATATAAATCTTGTAACATATGAACCCATGAAATTATTATCTACCATAATGGGAGGAATAATATGGAATCTAATAATATTCATATGACATTATGCAAAGATTGAGGGAAGGTTAGGCAATCCTACGAGGAAACAAAGTATTTGAATCTCCAAATTTTCAAGACTGGTGATCCTCAAGAGGTGTATGGGAAACTAATAATGCACAAACATACTCATGAATGAATTGTTGCTAAGGACGATTAGAAGGCCCTTGATTACATAAAAAGTAGGTCCATGATGCCTAAAATTAGAATTAACTAGTTAGGGTGCTTAATAGTGGCATGCAAAGATAATATAATCCAACAAAGTTGTCACAACATGTTTAAGAATTGATAATAATTGGATTGTGCTTAATGACACCAACAATTGAGGTAGGTTGAAAAGATGAATCACATCATACCCCTAGGGGGGGCCTATAAATTCTTGCACTTGAAAAAGCATTTCAAAAAAATTATTGAGAATCTCTTATCAAGATACATAAGAAAGTTGATAGAATCACTTAAGTCTCAATATGTGTGTGTGTGTGTACATATGTATATATACACATGTCTGTAACTATTCCTCACACTATTCTAAACATCAAAACCAAGAGACATTAGATAAGTACGCATTTGAAAACCCCATGATACATAGTTGGAGCCATCAAATAATGATGCTCTATTCGTAGAAAGACCTTCATCAAAACCCATGTGTGTAATCAGGATCAACCTTCAAGCGTTTAAGCTCTTTTTCTGAAGGAACCATGCTTTAGTACCAAGTTAAGAGTAGACAAAAAATACTAGGGGGAGAATGAATCAATGTTTTAAACTTTTAAATGCACAAAACCACATAAAACACAGAGAAAGCAAACATCTAGATGAAAACACCAAATTTCAAGTAGAAAACCCTTTCGGGGAAAAAACCATAGCAGATCAATAACTTTCACTAAACAAAATGGGCACCAATCCAAATTAGATAAGTGGGCACCAACTCACTAAGACCACCAACTCTCCTCGAAGCACCAAATTCTAGATTACATAGGTCGCCAACTCACTAAGAGCACCAACAATCCTTGAAGCACCAACTCCAATCAGTTGAAGCACCAACTTCAATTTTTGCACCATCTCAAATATAAAACTTAATAACACTTTTCAAAACACACTATGCTCAACTTCGTCATCAAACTCGACTCCATCATGATTGATTCTAACACCAAACTCCACTTCCTCAACTTGCTCGACTCTCTCTAACATCTCAATAACATCCTGAACTCAAATAATATGCTCAACTCAAACAATATAATCCTTGCCCATAATGTGCTCCATTGCAATAATATGCTTGAGTCTCATTTCATCTACTCCTTACATCATTTTCTCAAAATGTTTCATCTACTCCTTAACATCATTTTCTCAAAACGCTGCTAGATTCAATAATCACACACCAATGGTTTCTTCATATGCCCAGCTTCTTCGATCCCATGCTACTCAAGAAGTCACATGCTAAGTATACGCTAATGCACACACTCCTTAGTCACTTCAGTTTTCTAATGCCTTCATGTCATATTATAAAAAAATTTCATTCAAATGAGTATATTCACACCAATACTCGTGTTTTCCTACAACAAAGATTTATGACTACCCAATCAAGGAAGAATGATTAACACTACACTCAAATCGCTACACAATCAACAGACTACACCATCCAATAATAATAGCGACAATAAATATTGCTTGACACCAAAAAAACATACATTGGCTCACATTCAACTTTATGGACTCCTTAACGTCCTTTTCCAAAAATGTTGCTTGTCTTGATAACACCCTGCCATAAATAGCAAGAAAAATTAACACTACTAACACCATATCGTCCATCAACTCTATATAACTCCCAGTTATGAACAACTGAAGTATCAATTCCTCTAGAATACAAATCGTGAGTTTTAACGCAGAAAATGGTTACACATATGATGCCATTAATGAGTCATCCCACTCGCACTATAAACATCTGAAATGAGTGCTGACTAGTGTAACTGATAATTCAAGGAATAATATCACATGCAAAGCCTGTGATTCTATTTCACCATGTTGATATTCCCTTGTCGCTGCACAAGAGAGAATAAACGACTTTGTAAATTGGTTTAAAAAGAAATGCAAATTTATATTTGTCCACACACATAATAATTGACTAGAATTAATCTTTGGTTTCCATAGCAATAAACAGTTGGCACATATAATACTTCCTTCAATTTCAACGCTCTTCCAATCCCAACTTATAATATTAAGATTGTCACTAAATTAGACAAGCAACCAGCACAAGCAGACAACCAACCAGGTGAAGTATACAAGCAACCGACACAAGAAGACAACCAACCAAGTGAAGTAGACAAGCAACTGGCACATGCAGATAACCAACCAGCTGAAACATGCAACCAAGCAACTCAATTACACAACCAAGCAGTTCAACCAAGTAACCAAGTAGCTCAAATAAACAACCAAGTAGCTGATGAAGATTTGATGAATAATCACCAGCTTGATAAGTATTTCATTCCAAATTTCTATTACTTTGAGTAATCATCCAAATTTTATACGACATTTATCATCAACCTTTCACATCAATGAGAAAATATTCAATAGTCTCCCCCCATTATCATTGATGGAAACTTCATCTAAAATAAAACTAAAACTAAAACTACTCTAAAATAATGTTTTTCCCCTTGACTTACTACTCCCCCTTTGACATCAATAACTGATACTAACCTGCATAACTGAAATGGGCCTGAAAGAATATGACAATGAAAACCCTCACTAAGTCAAAACAACAATTCAAAGATGGAGTGGAATCACTCCCAAAATTTTCACTTTTGATATCATCAATAATGTACAGATTGTTAGCAGCCCTACTTGCACCAACAATATGTTTACCATCTTTACTAATTTTACAACAATCTGAATTGAAAACTAAACTTTGTCCTTGATCACACAATTGAGTTGCACTTAATAGATTGTGTTTCAGACCTTCTACATATGAAACACTCAACTTTAGTCACACCATCATCCAAAATGAGTGTACCTTTGCCTTTGATTTTTGCAAATATATTACCACCAAATCTTACCTTACCTCCATTAGTATTTTTGAGAGTGAGAAACTTGCTCGTCTCTAGTCATATGCCTAGAACAACCACTCTCAATATACCATTTGTCTTTTTCATTTTGTGTGTGAAGGGTTGTTTGCACAACCAAGGATCTCACTAAAACTTGTTTTTTCCTTCTTCCTCCAAACCTTAGCAACCTCATTTGCTTTGTCTTCTTTCTCAACCTTCTTGTTTTGCTTAGAGAAATCTTCCATTCCACTTTTACAAACTTTTGTAGTGTGACCAAAGTTATTACTTTTATAACATATACCATTGTAGCTCCTTGGAGGAGCAAAAGAAATCCTACTCATAAGTTTGAAATCATTTCCTACAAATATTCTATAGTTGATTGCCTTGTGTCCAAAATAATTGCAAAAGAAACAATAACCATAAAAGAAAGAATTATTAAACATGTTCATAATCGCTTGTCTTGAAATAGGACACCTTTTGAAAGCATCAATTCTGATTTTTTATAGCGAATCCTTTGTGCTGTCAACATTGGTCTTTTGTTCTTCTTCTTTTATAGACTTAGAACTTTGACCTTCAAGACCAACTCCACCTTTATCAATAGTCGATCTTTATGAACCAATGACCTTGTCGAAGGACATGAAACTTTTCTAATTTATCTTCTCATGATTCTAGTATGTGAAAGATTTATCTAACTTTCTAAGTGAAATAATTTCAACATCAAGTCTTTCACAATTTTCTTCTTGAGCTTGAGCTGATTTATAAATTCTTCTTCAGTTTTCTTTGCTTCTTCAACCTGAACCTTCAAATCAATTATCAGTTTTTCTGCTTCTCCAAGAGCTTGAGATGTATTGGTTTTCATCTCATTCCCTTCTTGTAGAAATAACTTCAAGTTATGATTTTTCTTTCCAAGTCTCTTGATTTCATTTAAATTGTTTATTATCTCCTCTTCAAAATCTACTTCTCCTTCTTCATCGGTATAATCTTCATGTCCTTGATTTTCATCATGTGTGTCTTCTATGGCCATGAATAATATATCTTCACTTGAAGACTCTTCATCACTACATTGGATGCACTACTTTCTTCCTTTGAATAAATATTCTTATTAAATTTTTGAAACTTCTCTTTTTCCGTATACTTCTTGTTGCACTTAGGCTTCTTTTCACAATTGTCCTCACTTTTTGTATATGGAAATTTAGCTGCAAAATGTCCTACCTTACAATAGTTAAAGCACTTGAAAGACAACTTTATTTTATATTTACCTAAACCTTTCTTCAACTTCCTCATGAAATGTGTCTCTTCAAAATCAAACTCCTCATCAGAACTTTCACTAGATACACACTATGTATCTTTTCATTTCATCAAAACTTTGAAGGTTCTCTCCTTTTTGGATGAAGAATTAGAGTTTGTCCTCATCTCATAGGCTTTTAGAATGCCATGGATCTCACCAACAATCAACTTATCAAGTTCATTCATCTCTTCAATCACTGAAACCTTTGCATCAAAATGCAAAGGAAGAGATCTTAAAAAATTTGAACTGCAATGGACTCCTCAACCTTTTATCCTAAACCCTTAATAGAGCTAACAACTTCATCTACTCGCAAAAAATAAGCAGTAACATTTTCTTCTTCCTGGATCCAGAGACTTTCAAAATTTATTCTGAGTCTAAAGGTTTGCCTTCTTAACCTTGTCATTTCCATCATATGTTTTATGAAGTTTCTCCCAAATCTCATGAGTTGCATTGCAATGTATGACTTTCACAAACTCTACCTCTTACAAACCACATAAGATTGCATTCATAGCTTTTGCATTATTTTCAAAAGCCTTCTTCTGATCGACATTCGTTGGAGGAACGAGAGGAATGTGTAACTAGTCCTCACACTATTCCAAACATCAAAACCAAGAAACATTACATAAGTACACATTCAAACACTCCGAAATGCCTAGGTGGAGCCATCAAATAAGGGTGATCTATTCATAGTAAGACTTTCATGGGAACCCATGTGTGCAATTAGGATCAACCTACAAGCGTTAAGCTCTTTTTCTGAATGAACCCCACTCTGATACCAATTGAAGACCACACAAAAAATTCTAAGGGGGCGGGGGGTGAATTGGTACTTTAAACTTTTAAATGCATTGTTGGCTAAATATTTTGTAAGTAGTCGTAGACACACTACTTACAAAATGTAGTATTTAGACACAGTATGTGACATATAATCTCTCCTCTCAACTTAGGGGAGGCACCCTTCTTATTGTTATTGAATCAACTAGAACCTAACAAGAAATTCAAACTTAATCTAAGATTGGGTTTTTCACTTATCACTTTCTCTTTCTTTAGGAAGTATTTCCACTTCAAAAATATTCACTTACAAACTTGAGATTTTTTACTACTTCACTTCTAAGCACTAATTGGATTAATAATGCCAATAATTTTAAGAATAATTGAAAGATTATCCTTAAGCGTATCAGTAAATTATAAACTAAGGAGCGTACATAAGCTCAACCACTCATACAATGTCCTAAAATGATTTAAATGATAATGCAACAATATGCTAAGCATAAAAACTTAACATATAAAACTTCCTTTCTACTTCTACTATTATAAATAATCACAACTCAAAGACTATGCATTCACTTCTAAGTAACTCAAATTGAAAACAATAGCACAAAGTTTTTATGAAATCAGATTTTAAGCTTTCCTTATAATCAGTACAAATAACTCACACAACTTTCTCAATAAATACAAGATAATATCACTTTTGTGATTTAAGAACACAACGATGATATTACAATTTCCTCCAACTCAAAGATTGAAAACACTTGGTCTTTTATTTACTTTGAAATCAACTTGCACAAATAAAAGCAAATTTTGTATTTTGCACAATTTTAGCAAACTTTTCTTGCAATGCATCAAGATAGAAATTACAATGAGGCTCCCTCCTATATATAGGTGAGGGGCTGAGAGAAAAAAGTGGGAGAAGTTCAACTAATTTAACTTTTTCCACGACTAACTATGACTTATTCAAAATTGCATTCATAATGTAAGTTGACTTGTAATTTGTTTACATGTAATTACAAGTTACAACATTGCAATTTATATGATCACTTGCAATTACATCTTCTCATTTAAATGTAATTTGTCAAAAAGAAATTGCAAGTACATAAGTGAAAACTATTCTAAGTGTCTGACAAGACACGACACCTATTTACATCATCATTTTTTGATCTTTATGCTACTATAGGATGCTCCATTATTTAAGTACTCATGTTTGGTGGAAGCATCTTGAACCGGAACAAGAACTTGTATCCTTGATTGTTCTTGATCACAATGGTCTTTACTAGGAAACATTTTTTCAATGTTTCATGACCACTTCAGTCTTGAAAGCATTTTATGTTTTCAATCATTTTATCATCTTTCCACCTCCTTGTATGTGTAATGTCCCCTTCTCTGCAGTAATGCAATTTTATGCCTGATTAGCCTATCTAGCCATCCGGATAGTCTAATGGCCGCTTTTCAGAGGATGCCAGTCAGTCACAAGTGCTACGTGGACATTTAT
>MU226330.1:46982-60223 GCA_018584345.1 Thuja plicata | reverse complement strand
GCCTTCATTTTATATTTTTACACATCCATGACTAGAGAGCTATGGATCGATATTTGAGGCCTCATTCTTGAGCAACCTTGAATGGAATGATTCATAGAAGTGTGACAACATTTATGCACACACTATCTACCACACACTTGATTTCTTTTAGGGTTCCCTGCACCACAATGCCTTGATTTGTTGATTGGGTAGATTATATGTGCAAACAGGAGAAGCCATGGAACTTTCTTCAAAGCACATAAGCCACACTTGGGAAGAATCTTGGAAGAACAAGCATGGGAATGAATTCAAAATGATACCATCAGTAAATATTGCAACTTGGGAAGTACATTGTAAGTGGGGAAGAACCTGATAATTTTATTTGTAAATGGGAAGATATTATTGCACTTTGCATATATAGAGGAAGTACTTTAACTTGCACTCGCGATCGTCTCTCAGAGACCCAATTTTAAGTGACTTTTTAGTGCATTTTAACCCAAATTCAGGCTTTGGAGGATCAACTACAAGTAATTGGAAGTAATTTATATTTACAAGTGTAAAATATGCCTCTTAAGGCCAATTTTGGATCTTGGAAGATCCATTACAGATTTGGGAAGAACAATCTCTTATTATGGTAGAACCATCTATGGAACATGGGAAGAACAAATGTGCCATGGGAAGAACCAAGTTTGGGAAGATCATTTTGCTTCTTGCAACACGTATTTGCAATATTTGAGGGGAAGAACTAATTCATTGCATCTTGTAAGTGAGAGGAAGAACTTTGTGTAAGCACAATTTTCACATAATTTGCAATGTGTTGAAAGGAAAAAGTCAAATTGCAGCCTTCTTGCAAACATCATAACAACACCTAGGAGCTTTTAAGGATTTTCATTATGGGTTTCATGTTTGCATTTTGGAAATTAAAGCATAAAGAAGTCAAGGGTATCATGTTGCCATCGCATATAATATTGCATTTAAAGGATGTGAAGGATTTTGGTTTGGAACAATGCTATGTGTTTTAGGCTTTACAAACATCCTTGTGTAGTATACTTGTAATTTTTCCTTCGGTTTTATTCATACCATAATACTCTTTGCATTTCAGAATAAGGTTGAAGCAAGTAGGACACCTTTGACATAATGAGGGAGAAAGTTCAAATATATATAAAAACCCTAAATGCAGAGCAAATATACCTAAAAACATTCATGATTTTTGCTTATACAACCACGTTTTTATACCAAAATGCAAAGAAAAACAATAAACTTGCAAACAAATACAAAAAAAAACCCTAAACGACAACATATAAATCACCGCTAAGGAAAAAACGTATAAAGAAAACAAAGAGCGCGACTAGAAAATGAAGCTCGTTGTTTGCAGAAACACAAGGAAAACCTGTATCAAACACCCCTCCAAATGCATAGAATGAGGACAACGTCTATACGACACCCATCATGCATGATCGGCATGATGTAATACTGGCATGCATAACTATAGTAATTTTAGTATTAATTGATTTGAATAGTCCGTAGAAACTGACGTGAATTAAAGGCATTAGAAACAAAATAGACCAATTAAAGTCATTATAAAAGCTTGGTGAAGTTTTATTTTTCTCAATTGAAAGTATTTTTATTTGAAAAGAAATATTAAATATTAATATAAAATATTGTATAAAATGGTATAAAATATAAAATATAAGATACAAATTATAATGTATTATAATATTTAAAATTTAAATATAAATAATATATATTTTCTACTAAATTTTTGAAGAAATATATTATTATGATTAAAAATAAAACGATCGAAAATTAAATTTAGACTAAAAATTAATATAAATAAATTTTAATTTTAATTTATGTAAATTATATTTTAATATAATTATTATAAAGTATTTAATTAATTGAAATATGTATAATATAATTTATAATATTAAATATTAATATCAAATTTTAGAAACACTTATATCATTTCTAATACAATATATTTCAAATAAATTTAAATATAATATATAATACATATATTTTTGTTGGTATATTTTGACTTTAATTAGAGGAAAACGAACTAAAAAGGTAAAAAGAAATTAATAATTATCCATGTGTATTCCGAAAAATTCAAAAACTTGCTAGACTTAATTTTACGAAGCCTAACAAAAACTAATACAAAAAATAAAATATGTTTCTTAAAATGCTTATAAACCTAATGACAACGTTCACAAGCTGATGTAATTTTAGATTTTCAAACAATATTTTTTTCAATTCTATTTGTATGAATCTAATAGAATTGTGTTAATACAAACCAGTAAAATCTCTTTAATAAATGATTTAATTCCTTGTACATTCATATAAAAAATGCATGCACCCGTATCTATGTTTTTTTTTTGTTTTTTTTTTTTATAACAATCCATCTTTAGAACCAATTTTAAGCATGAGAATCGATATAGACGTTGCCTAGAAAGAGACCCAAAACTCTACATTGAAAAAGTTTGAAAACAAATACAAATACAAATACAAATCGATCTGTGAAGGCCTTAATGCGCCTTCCAATTCTGGACGACTTGGAGAAGCAAATCGTAGATTTTGTGCATCAGAATCGCGGATTTTAGAGGCAAAATGAGGAAAACGCATGTGTTCGGATTTAGCAAAGCTTTTTACAAGTTTAGTTGTCTTCAAAAACGTCTCCAACCCTCTAATCCCTAATGTCAGGTTTTGAAAAGCTTTTTACAAGTTAATAATACTTGTAGTTTGAGAAATAAAGCCCGATGCATATGTCATTAAGCTTATTTTGGATTTCAAAATAAACTTTACAAGTTTATAATGTCGGGTTTCAAAAGGCTTCTTACAAGTTTATATTATTGCAAGAGAGTACTGGGCTTTAGACGCCGAAAATCAGTTAGTTTAAAAAGAAGGGTATTATAAAGTCTATTGCAAATTCATTTAAAAACAAAAATTTTAATGTAAGCTTAAAAAGCTAACTTTATAATAAAAGAAATAGAAAAATGAGTTATAGGCTAATTGTAATTAAAATGAAAGTTCATTTTAATTTATCTTGAGTTTTTAATAATATATTATATGTATAATTTTGCAATTGGTTCGAAAACGCTTGACTCTTAAAAACAAAAAACAAAAATAAAATGAAAACAAGAGAAAATAAACGAAAACATTAAAATAAAATGACAAAGGACTTAAACGAAAACATTAATAAATAAATAAATAATTAAAATTTATCCTATTATCAAGAATGTTTAAAACATACTTAGAATTTAAAACCATGTCTTTAACAAAAATCTTGATTAAATTTCGCGGGGTTGTCATTAAATTCATCAAAACAATATTAACGACAACAACTACCCCTGATTGAAGAACATTTCTCGTTTATCCTTGGAAACGGCGAGAGATCTAGAATCCAATACTCTAAGTGCCTTATTCAATTCCATTGAGCTATAGAGACATGCGACCAAAATGACTAAAGGGAAAAAGGAAAAAGAAAAAAAAAACTAAAAGACTCAAAGACTTGGACTTTAATGTACAATAGTGCTTATCTGGAGCTCATTCAAAATAATGCTTCAAATGTTGTCCACTATAGGGCAGCGCAAATGGTGTTCCATCTCAGTAGGCCAACAAGAAGTTGTTCTCGCCAGAGATTTGATGGATCGTGAAAGGACCATGCGAAAGAGTATCAAACTTCCCATGCATTTATTTTGGTTCTCTTTGTTTGTCCCAAAGCAGAACATGATCACCAGCTTGAAATTTTCTCTACTTTTCTTTCTTATCAAAGAGATCATTCATCTTCCTCTGATGTTCCATGATTTGGTCTACCACTTGTGTACGATATTCCTCCAATGCAGATAAGAACATTATCTTTTTATCCAAGGCACCTTCAAATGTGTCATCTTCAATGACCTTGGTTAACTTTAAAGCTGGGAGCTCCAAAGTGATGGGTATTTCAGCGTTCACACCATACAACAACTAGAAAGGTGACATACCAATTTCTGGCTTGGGTGTGATTTGGTTTGCCTACAATGCATCATACAATGCCTTGTGCCAAGACCTTTGATTCTCATCCACCTGCAAATTCCTGATAACTGCAACCAGGTTCTTGTTGTTGGATTCTTCTTGACGATTACCTTGAGGGTAATAGTCAGATGAGCATGTCAAAGTGATTCCATAATCGTAACAGAACTGTGTTATGTCTTGTGACAAAAATGCAGCTGCATTATCGATGACAATCTTATGAGGAACACCAAAGCATGAGATGATGTTCTCCTTTAAAAAGTTGCACAGTATCCTAGACATAGCACGCTTTGTTGGTATTGCCTCCACCCATTTGATGAAGTAATTCATTCCTGTAAGGACATATGAATGCCCCTTACTTGAACATGGATTGATTACACCTATGAAATCAAGTCCCCACTGTTGAAATGGTTCCTCGATTACAAACAACTTCAATGGTAGAGAAACAATCTTTTGCTTTCCTACAAATTATTGATACAACTCGCACTTTCACACCCAATCATATGCATCTTGAAACAGAGTGGTCCAATAGTACTTGGCCCTCAAGAACTTAAGAGCTATTACTGGTGTGGAGAAATGACCACCACATGCTAGGTTGTGGAAAGATTCAAGCAATTGCACTTGTTGCGCTTTATCAACACAACCAAGAAATGTTGCATCTGCACCTAGCTTGTACAAACCATTATCCCACAAGACAATGTTTGCAACCTTCAACTTTATGCTCCTCTCCTTATATGAAATATGCAAAGGGCACTTGTCATCTGTGAGAAAATGAGCGATATTTGAATACCACTCCTCTGTTGTACTGACAAACAAAATTGTTGGAAGTGATTGTCAACTTTCTTCTTCCACTTCAGTTGGTTCATTCTCAGCTATAAGCTGACATAAACCTTTGCCACAAACCAGCTTTGTGGGTCTAATCTCCATATCATATTCTTGAATCTTAGCAATCCAATTTCCTCTTTTGGTACCAAAATCCTACTATGTCAAGATTATCTTGACTATAGTATTTGGAACTAAAGCTATGACATGTGAATTTAGAATGTAGAACCTAATTGCTTTACCGCTTTGACCACGATAAATGCATTCTTTTCCATTTGAGTATACTTCATCTCATGAGCCTTCAATGGGCATCTTGTAAACAAGATAGGAGACTCAACTCCCTCATCATTCTTTTGAATTGAGATTGCAGATATAGTATGCTCAAAAGCATAACTATACCTGATGAAATTCTTCATGTAGTCTAGGAAGACTAGCACTGGAGCATGCACAATTGCTTATTTGATCTATGCAAATGTTGTTCTTCCTTTCAGACTCCATCGGAAGATATTTTTACCTTTCATCATATCTACAATATGACGAGTCTTCTCAGTGAAGTCTCGAACAAACCTTCACAAGAAAGTTACCTTTCAAAAGAAAGAGTAAATTGTTGTTTTGCTTGAGGGCAGAGAAAGACTTTGAATTGATTTAACCCTTTCAAGATCAATCTTTGTGCCCTCCTTGGAAACGAAGTTGCCTAGAAGCTTTCCCTTAGTCACACCAAAAAATAATTTCTTGGTGTTAAGAGAAACTTCATGCCACCTACATCTTTCTAGAACTTGTTGAAGATGATATAAATGATCTTTGTCAATTCTTGGAGAATACAGTCAATTCATCCAAATAAACAACAATAAACTTGTCTATAATTTCTCATAAGGCAAGGTTCATTGTTTGTTAGAATGTTTATCCTGTGTTGATGACACCAAAAGGCATCCTATGATATGCAAAGGTACCCCACAGTGTTTTAAATGTGGTCTTGTGTTAATCATCTTCACTAACTTCAATATGATTGTAGCTAGAGAATCCACCAAGCATGGACAACATTTCAAAACCTGTTACCATCTACAAAAACTCGGTCCATTACCGACAATGGGTAATTGCCCTTCAGTGACAATTGGTTGAGATTCCTGAAATGCACACAAATGTAGATTTCTCCATTCTTTTTACGCACTAAGACTATATCCGATATACACGTTGAATGGTTAATAGGGAAGATACTTTGTGCATCAAGCGTCTTTTGGATTTTAGAGAGTATTGTCCCTAAAATCTTTAGATTATATTGCCTCTACTTTTTTCGGAATGGAATAGATCCAAGCTTGAGGGGAATTTCAGGTTGTACCACCTTTGGGCGAAAGGATTTGACATCATCATATGAGTACGCAAAAACATCCATGTATTGATGCAACAAATAAATGAACTTCTCCCTCTCCTTTGGGGTACAGCACTTTCCAATGTTTACCATTTTCGGACCAGCCTCTGATCCGAGATTGTATTTCTTATATTCCATACATCAGGGCTATTTCTTTATTGTTGTTGGTCCTTGACATACCTATCATTTTTGTTGAACAACTTCTTAAGAGAAATTAGGCCTTTAGGAATTTTATTTCCTTTCAACTGAAAGAATTCTTCTCCAGTTTATGGATCAATATTTGGGACTGATTCTCGAGATGATGACTTGTTGCCCTCAAAGTAGAGCTCCTCAAAATTTTCCCTTATTTTAAGAAATTTGATGATAAGACTTGTCAGTGTTATGAGTTGTCTGGAACACTTGGCTGGAAGATTAACTAAATCTGGCACAGACAATCAACAAAATCCTTGTGAGGAATCAACAAAGTTGTTAATATGACAAGAGAATTAGCTCTATCATTATATTCTCTTGGAACTCCAGAGATGTTGAAAGCATCAAATGGCTTGGTGCAATCCCACACCAAGTTGTGGTAATGTCTTAGTTTCTCATTCTTGGTCTGGAACTAATTTTGAATTTTGCAAACCAACAACTTGGCATCACCTTGGGAATGTAAATTTATGATTCCCTTCTTGTGCCTCATTTCAATACCCAACAACAAAGCCTCATATTGTATTCAGCTGTGTTGTTAGTATTGTTGAATTGCAACTTGAAGGAAAAGGGAAAGAATTCATCTTTTGGAGATATCAAGACTATCCCCACACCGGATCCCAAAGATTCACAACTACCATCAAACTCCAACGTTCAAATGTCATTGGAGTTACTAGTACTCACTTTTGTAAAACTTTGGGTAGGAATTATAACTTTTTCAACCGTGGTGGAAGATTCAACTTCTTCAACCATGATGAAAGATTCATTAGAACTGAGTTCAATCTCTTGATCCTTGCTTGCATCTACAAATATTTCAGTATCAGAGAGGCAGAAAGAACGTTTGATCCATCAGTCAATTTTTGTGAAAATTGTAAAATTTCATTAACATAAAGGTAATAATTTCACATTCCTCTTAACTCAAAAAAAATTTGAGCATGAGGGTCATTAGACTTAATCACCATATACTTGGTCTCCCTCTCAAGAAGTATCTTCTACATAACACCCTTGACTAGTATTCTTGCCTCTGACATGTCCATATTGATTTTGTCCCCTACATTTTTACAAAAGTTATGCCCAAGTAACATTCCAGAAGAAGTAGGGACATATACGACCAAAACAATCATCTTTATCTTTATCTGGGAAGGACGTGAATGCAAATTATGCACCCTTAATTTGCCCCTTGAGAAGAACTTGCTTATTCTCCATGGAGGATCAATTTCCAAAAATTTTGGTCAAGGTCAAAGCCAACACATCTGCCACTTTGCCTGGCATGATGTTGTCAGAGGCACCGAAGTCAATAACACAATTAATAAACTTTAAGACATTGATTAACAAGAAAATATAGAAAGGTTCTATTTTTCCTAGAATGGATGATGGTATAATTACTAAGTTATTGGGTGAATTCTTAGGCTTGAGGGAAATAGTTAAAGCTTGAGCGGATTGGGATTCCTTGATAAATTTGGTAAGTCTATCCAACTGATCTGGATAAGCTTGTAAGTACTCAAGCTCAAACAATTGTATTTTTTGTCTTTTTAGCATGGTCAATGATATGAAATGCCTAAAAAGAACTTGCTAGGGAAGAGGAAACACTTTCAACCTGGGGTTTTGGATTAGACACACTGGGTTTAGGTACACTTGTAGAAGAAAAAGGATCATGGTTACTTACTTGATTTTTCATTGCATATTTAGGAAGAGAGGGCAACAGTGTTCCTCGTTTAGCAATGGTGACTGATAATTGAGGAACATCCTTTGATTTTTTTTCCTCGTCTTTTTGATGAGCCAATTGTGTTTGAGAGCATGTCATCATAGAAAATGCTTGGTCATGGGTCTCTTCAAATTCTCCATCATCATAGTGTATGTACCCAATATTAGATTCGCCAGTTGTCTCTTCATCTTCTTAATAAAGGGAAACAATGTCCTTCATTTGATATTCAACTAATTGGGAACCAGATTGATCTGCTTCATAGTACCCCATCATTGAATTTCCTAGAGGGGCCTCAAGAGAAAGCCTCTCCAGAGGAGGGGGTTAAGCTTGGCATGATTCTTGGTTGCATAATTGTGGGCAACATTTGGATGTCTTCCATGGAATATCCTTATACGAGGAAGTAAATGATCCTTGAGAAATTTTCTTCTTGAGAGCAAGAAGTTCATTTGATAACTTTTGCACCATTGGATCAGTGATGTCTGATGAGAAGATTCTAAAAATAAATTTCCTTTGGTGCGGTTTGAGTTTCTTTGAATCTTACCAACCAGGATCAAATCATCTCCAATCTTTGTTGTCAGAGTTTGTGCATTAGCCAGATTTGTAGGAACAACTCTTCTCAACAAGAAACTGACTTTAGGAAGTTGTGTATTGATGAATAAATAGTTGAGGTTCTCAGATGTGGGCCTTGTAGTAGTAGGAATTATATTTTCCATTTTATTAAACTTGGCAATGAATTCACACATGTCTTCATGCACATCCTTTTTCATTTGTGTCTACTAAGATACCAGAGCATGCTTATCTTTAGTAGGCTTGAAACATTCCTAAAAAATTTCTTTGAAGGTATCACAACTGGTGATAGAACCTTGTGAAAGACTGTAGATCCAATCGGTTTTGTTTCCTTGTAGAGTTTCTACAAACAATCGTACTGAAACATGTTGATATTCCACACCAAACACACCACAGGCAATATAGAAAGTCATGATATGCTCATCAGGATGCTTCTTACTGTCATCGTAGAATTCAGGGAAATTCTTATGAGAACCTTTTGGAAAGGGATGAAGCGGTGGACTTAGGTCCAAAAGACCAAAAGATGTCCCATGGTGACCTATGGCCACCATTTTTCAGAAAATCTGGGATAAATGGGATGGAAGAAATTAATGGCTTGAAAAAGAATGGTGAGGCTTCACTTGGTACTGTAATATATAAAAATGTGGGATATAAGAAATGTGTATTGAATGTGATTGATAAGGAAGATAAGATGTTCTTGTTAACCTCAAATACACAAAGGAAGGATCCAAATTGATTAACCCCAAAGGAAGGGTCAATGCATAAATGAATCAATCGATTGGAAATGAGAATAAAGAGGAAAACCTTAGATTCTGTTTTATAGAAAAGAATGTGTGATAGATTTAGGAAGATTAAAAACTTTATTTGAAATGAATAGAAGAAAAGCACTAACCTCAAAATACTACAGATCTGAAGAATGTTGTTTTCGGGTGTCTAAAGTGAATTTTTGGAAAATTTGCAACCGAATTTGGAACAGAAACGCAAAGATGAACAAAACCCAGAAATCTTTTTCCAATCTAGCTCAGTTCCGATTTTGACCCAAAAGTCAATGTCACCTTTGACCTAGAATTTCTGATTCCAACCCAAAATTTCTAATTCTGACCCTGAACAAAATGTTGATTCTGACCTAAAATCTCTGACAAAAAATCTATTTTCGGATCTTGATAGTTTGCCGAAAAGGGTATCCGAATCTGCACTCCAAATCATTACTCTGAACCTGTCCCTGCAAGAAAAATGGTTTGTTTGTTGGGGGGAGGGTTTGCCTTGGTCAAACCCCAGTTTTGGAATTAAGCTCAAAGTATAATTGAAATTGCATAAGTAAACAAAGTAAATGAACAAATTCACCTTGCTTGTATGGAAACCCTTATGGCGGATTCGAATCCGTGGATCCACAAGTATGTATGCACCAAATGGATGTAGAATGTAGAATGTCGGATGTAGGATGTCTCAAATCAATTGCTTGTAGATCTTCAACACCAATATTGAATGGATCTTGGAATAGGAGAAGGCTTGGAGGAATATGGATGGAGAAATCTTCAACAAGAGGGCTCCATAGAGCTTGAATCCTTTAATGGCTACCAATGGGTCTCCTTGATGAATTGAATACTTGAATTTATTTGAGTGCTTGAATACTTGATAGTATATGCTTGCTTCAAATCTTGCTTCTTCACATTTAGATTTCACTTCTTCAAGTCTTAGATGGTTGATGATTCATGGTTCTTAGTCTTAGAGAAAATGAGAGGAGAAGGCTTCCTTATATATGAATCTAGGGCACAATCTTCTAGAGAGGCCTACATAGGAGAATTAAAATCCAATTAGACCTATATCCCTAGAAGTGGACCTCTATTAAATATAATTTAAGAATCGTCGCTTCGAAGACTGTAATAGCCGACCCGGAAGCAGAAATTAAATCTTTCTGAAGCCCGACATCCGAAAACCCCAGAAACTTGAAATCTGGACCTTGGGTCAGAAAAAGGTCAATTATGACCTAGGTCGAGGTCGAGGTCAACCTTGACCCAGAAAGGTCAATTTTGACCCTGAGGTCAAAAGTCTCAATTTATAGTTTAGGGTGCCAGAAACAAGCTGGAGAAAAGTGGGAAATGGGGCAGAACAGGGGAAAAATCCAGATCCAAGTCAGAGACCCATTTAAGGCTCTTGACATGACCCCAAACCACTTACTCGGAAGGCTAAACCAGTCTATAATGGAATTGCTTCCATTTTATGACTATACATTTAGCCCCCACTTTAGCAAGAGTATGGACTCGATGCAAATTCTTGGTAAAGGAGATCATGAAGAAAAGATAATCTTATTGAAATCAAAAGGGACAAAGGAATCCTCAAGCCCCCAGGGACTTAACTCTTTATCAACCCTAAGATCATGATCAGATAGACATCGCCAGTTAAAGAGAAAGAGAGAGAGGGTATGATTACCTCGCCCAATGAGAACTTATGTCCCATTGTGAACCACACAAGGAAATAGTGCAACTGACAAGATGAAGCTGAATCGCCTAGTGAATGTGGCTACTCACTAGTCAACCCATCAAGGAGATCCGGTCTTAAGGACACCTTTCGACCTTAAGGTACGAACACATTTGTAAATTGAAACTGGAGGGATCAAGAGATCCTATAAGGTAAAAATCCATGCTTTAAGGATTAGTCTTTAATCCATAAAGGGAGAAAGGTTTAAGTTTGAAAAAAAAAATTTGAAAGTGCGTGTGTGAAAAAAGTGAGTAGAGCGTATGCCCCCGTGTTAAAGTCATTGCTAACACTTTAACATGAGCAATGGCTTTAACAGAAACATAAACAACTCTACTGATTACGTTTCCACTACGAGATGCCCCCAAATGAAGACAAATCAAGGGAAATACCACATAAACATACAAAGAACACATAAGGGATCTACCTACTATGGGGGCAGTATGATCATAAGATAATATGTACATATAGATATAATATTATTGCAAATGAATTGACATCATTCCCCAAAGAAAGCAGAACTACAATTACAATGGAGGAAAGAAAACTCAAGAGTTATGAAGAAGAGTCTTTTCGGACCACAACATGGAGACCAAAAAGAATCAGTGCTACCATGTCGCAAATCCAAGCGGACTACACAAGGAAAACATTTACGAACAATAGCACAAGTACAACATAACATGAAAACAACATATAGAAGAGTAAAGATACATAAAGAGGAATTGTACAACAGGCTTGATTCCTTTATCACCTTGCACCAACAAAGTAACAAGGATTATATAAAAGAATCTAACAAACATTTAGCAAATGCATTACAGGAGAAGCACAATACAACAGGAAAACACAAAAAGGGCTACCCTGAAGGACAAGTCAATCAAGCACATCGCCTACTCTCCCTATCTTGGTTTATATCTTTTAGAGAAGGTGGGCAACTCGCAAGGGGGACTATATCCAATACAGTAGGAATAATAGCCAGTTCCAAACAAGGATCCTCTTGAGAATTGCAATGTTCGATACTAGGTGTAATTATCAATTGAGTTGAAATAATATGAGGTAAATCAGTATCAAGATCAATAGTCTCATATTCATCATTGGCATCAATAGTATCATCAAGAGTATCTTCCTAATCAAGATTAATCGAAATAGAATCGAAGATGTGAATATAATCATCATAATCATTCATCTTAACATCATTATGAATATTAACTTCTTCCAACACATCATGCATAGTTTGGTCAAAAGAAGGTAAATAATTTTGAACAATAGAGGCATAGGCCCTAGCATTAGCCCGATGCTTCTTACGACGTTCATTAGCAGATTTGTTATGTTTTTCTTTGTTTGACACATGTTGAGAACTAGGAGGAAGGACAACTGATTCCTTCACAAGTTCTATAGAAGGATTGATAGGATTCGCAATAGGCTAAGAAGTGACACTAGGAGGTTGAGTAATAGAGCTAGAAATAATGGATAAAAGAGGTATAGAAGGAGTGGGAAAAAGACCACGGTTAAGATCTATTCAAGGCATGCTTAACTCGACAATCTTGGGATGTTTATAGGCTTGATATGAACTAAAAAGGTTATCAGGGCGAGGAGGACATGAATTAGGTAATGAAGGCCAAAATAAATCAGGAGTAGCACAATCTCTAGGCCTAGAAGGTTTATACAAACTATGATTAATTTTTTTCACTTCTCCATTAGGAATGAACTTAATACACTTATGAATAGGAGAAGCAACAACATGCATAACAATTATCCAAGGAAAACCAAATTTGACTTAAAATTGATCAAAAGTGGGAGCGACAATGAAGGTAGTATCTACAACTTTACCACAAAGTTCAACAGGCAAGTTAATAGAGCCAAGTGGAGGATAGAGAAAACCATTACAAGTTTGGATCCATGCATCAGATGTATCATAAAAATCACGTTGTAGGCTTTTTCATAAAAATGTTTTCCTTAGTAATAAAATTTATTAAAGATGTGGGATCAACAAGACAATCATGCGTAGATATCTTAGCAATCCTAGCATAAATATAAAGGGGACCATCGGGAGCCTTAATAGTCTCAGAATCATCAAAGGTGATTGAGAGTTCCCTAGGTCGTTTATCCTTAGTTTGTTTCTGAGGTTTAGGTGGA
>MU226330.1:11697-46932 GCA_018584345.1 Thuja plicata | reverse complement strand
CCATCGGGAGCCTTAATAGTCTCAGAATCATCAAAGGTGATTGAGAGTTCCCTAGGTCGTTTATCCTTAGTTTGTTTCTGAGGTTTAGGTGGAACTTGAAGTTGAAGTGGAGGTGAAGGATCTTGAACAGTAGGTTGAGATGAAACACCACACGCCACATGATTAACAATGTGATTGAGATCATCCATTTTGAATCGTAGACAATATCCATAGAAGATAGTTGAGCGATGGTATTAGTATCATGTGTAGGTAAAGGATTTGTATAGATTTGAAGGTTTTGGTTAGGAGGAGCGACATATTTGTTCTCATTACCATCAAAATTATGAATAGATAAAGCATTAGAATCAATTAAGTCTTGAACCTTATGTTTTAGAGAATAACATTTTTCAGTATCATGGCCATTCTGTCGATGGTATTGACAAAAAGCTTTAGAATCAAAGGATTTTGATTCCATCATGGTAGGGAGAAGAGGTCAAATAGGAGGCAAGGTAATCATATTAGCACTTAACAACCTACTCATAATAGAATGTAAATATTCAGAGAGAGGAGTAAACATACGATTCATACGGAAAGCAGTGGATGCAGAAGTGGCATTGTTGGATGCAACAACAACTTGATCAGCGACTGCATTCGTCTGTTTATTGATCTTGACATAATTGTTAGGTTTCTAAAACTTATTAGGATTAGGAGCAGTGTCACTCTTATCAATTGGAACATGAGCCATTGGAGTGTTTCTCTCAAATTAACCCACTTATAATTGATAATGATGAAGTGTTGCACAAAGTTGTTGAAAAGAGGTAAATTTGGTAAGCAAAATCTTATCTCTAATATCCTTTTGTAAATTTGAAATAAACATATGTTGAATATCAATATTAGGAACAGGATAAGAAATCTGAGCATACAAATGCTTAAATCTACCAATAAAATCATTCAATTTTTCCTTAATGTTTTGTTTACAATGCATTAAATCAGTTAAGGAAACTTGCAGACCAATGTTGTTTTGAAATTGCTGGATGAAGGTATTATCAAGTTTAGGAAAAGAATCAATAGAATAAGGAGGTAAAGAAAAATACCATTGCAAGGCCTTATCACGAAAAGTTCTAGCAAACAACTTAGCTAAAATCCTATGTTCATGAGCATAATCAGTACATAGGATTTGAAATGTTTTAACATGAATAACAGGATCTCCTTTACCATTGTAATTCTCAAGATGAGGCATATCGGCTTGCTGAGGGACAGTAGCACAAATAATGTCTAAGGATAAAGGACTACCCATGTCACATGTAGGAATGCTAAACTTGGATTGGGTTAAAGATGCGAGTTATTGTTGTAAAGATGTCACAGTTTGAGCCAAACTAATGATTGTGAAATCATTAGAAGAAATAGGTGGCATAGAAACATTAGGAATACTAGGAAAAGTGTAGGAAGCGACAGGAATGGAAGACACAACCGGTGGAACACTTGGAGACACAGTTGGAGGAGGATTGGAATAAGTAAAAGGAACACTATGGTAAGAAGGCTGTGAGGTAGGTAGAGACATCGGTGGAACACTCACAGGAATAGATGAAATTGGTAGAGATGTAGTCATTAAATGAGGAGTATAAGTAGGAATGCTAGGTAAAGGAGAAAAAGAAGGTTCCCCACTAGTGACAAGGGGAGTGAATCCTAGATCTTGAGCCTCTTGAGCTAAAGGTTTAACATTCAAATGCACAAGATGAGTGATACCACGCAAGAGATTAACACCATGATCACTATCACGAAGGACTTTCTTAAGAGCCTCTATAGCTTGGATGGAATCTTGATTATAGTTTTCTTGAATAAAATAATTTCCCATTTTATCAAGTTTTGTTGAAATCTTTTGGACTTGTTCAGGAGAAACTCTTAAAGCATCATCCTCATCATGAGATGAGTGAGAAGAGTTATGCTCCATAGAAGGATTGGAATCATGAGTGGTCAAATTGTCATCCAGGATCCGAAAGAAAGGAGAGGAAGACTCGGGATCAAAGGAACCCATAAGTCTACGACTTCTTCTAACTAGGATACTATAAGTAGGACTAGAAGTAGTAAAGCTCATACACCAATGCAATGCAAATGAACTAATTTAGGAAACATGAGATTTTTATTTTTAATTGTTGAAATGTAAATGCAAGAACATAAAAGAAAGCTAATATAATATGCATGCAAGATCTAACATAAACAAAATGTAAATCTAACATCAAAAAAGAAAGAGTTGTCTATCGCGGGTTCACCAAATGTAATATATAAAAATGTGGGATATAAGAAATGTGTATTGAATGTGATGGGTAAGGAAGATAAGATGTTCCTTTTAACCTCAAATACACAAAGGAAGGATCCAAATTGATTAACCCCAAAGGAAGGGTCAATGCATAAATGAATCAATCGATTGGAAATGAGAATAAAGAGGAAAACCTTAGATTCTATTTTATAGAAAAGAATGTGTGATAGATTTAGGAAGATTAAAAAATTTAATTGAAATGAATAGAAGAAAATCACTAACCTCAAAATACTACAGATCTGAAGAATGTTGTTTTCGAGTGTCTACAGTGAGTTTCTAGAAAATTTGTAACCAGATTTGGAATAGAAATGCATAGACAAACAAAACCCAGAAATCTATTTCCGATCTGGCTCAGTTTCTATTTTGACCCAAAAGTCAATGTCATATTTGACCCAGAATTCCTGATTCTGATCCTGAACAAAATGTCTATTCTGACCTAAAATCTTTGACAAAAAATATGTTTTCGAATCCTAATAGTTTGCCGAAAAGGGTATCTGAATTTGCACTCCAAATCACTGCTCTGAACCTGTCCCTGCAAGAAAAATGGTTTGTTTGTTGGGGGGAGGGGTTTGCCTTGGTCAAACCCTAGTTTTGGAATTAACCTCAAAGTATAATTGAAATTGCATAAGTAAACAAAGTAAATGAACAAATTCACCTTGCTTGTATGGAAACCCTTATGGCAGATTTGAATCCGTGGATCCACAAGTATGTATGCACCAAGTGGATCTAGAATGTAGAATGTCAAATGTAGGATGTCTCAAATCAATTGCTTTAAGGGCCCATTTTTTTCGTGGAATGTGTGCATGCTGGAATTGCCTATTCTGGAATTGAATCCATTCTGGCAATTGGGGTATTCTCAAAATGAATTCTCGAATTAGGCTGTCCTGTTTGGTTCACCTGGAAGATGACTGAGAAGATGCAGATTCTGTGTTTGGTTCTACAAAATTGGAATTGGAATTGGAACTTTGTTTTTGTGTATACACACTCATGTGTGTGTATACACACACATGTGTATATATACACACATATGTATACACATATGTGTGTATATACACACTCATGTGTGTGTATACACACACATATATATACACATATGTATATCTACACACACATATATACACACATGTGTGTATATACACACACATGTGTGTATATACACATATATATGTGTGTCTATATACACACATACACACTTTCATGTGTATATATACACATACACATATATACACACATGTGTGTGTATATACACGTGTGTACACATACACACATGTGTGTATATACAGACATATGTATATATACACATACACATGTGTGTGTACACACACACACATGTATATATATATATACATGTATGTATATACACATATACACATGTGTATACACATATATAAATATATATACATACATTTGTGTATATATATACACATATACACATATGTGTATATATACATGTGTGTATATACACACATGTATATATATACATCCTTATAGCAATATAATATACATTATTGAAACAAAAATGGGAATGAATTTTCCTTCCCAAAATAATACTTTCAATTCCAATTCCAATTTTCAATTCCAATAACAGGTCTGAGAAGGAATTGTGGAATGCTCAAAATGACCCAAAATTAGAATTCGTGTAACCCTATTCCAATTTTTAATTTTGGAACCAAACAGGGAATTGAACATTTTGGGAATTCGAAAATGCCAATTCCCATTCAATTCCAATTCCACCCCTCAAACAAACGGGCCCTTAGATATTCAACACCAATCTTGAATGGATCTTGGAATAGGAGAAGGATTGGAGGAATATGGATGGAGAAATCTTCAACAAGAGGGCTCCATAGAGCTTGAATCCTTCAATGGATACCAATGGGTCTCCTTGATGAATTGAATGCTTGAATGTCTTTGAGTGCTTGAATACTTGATAGTAGATGCTTGCTTCAAATATTGCTTCTTCGCACTTAGATTTCACTTCTTCAAGTCTTATATGGTTGATGATTCATTGTTCTTAGTCTTAGAGAAAATGAGAGGAGAAGGCTTCCTTATATATGAATCTAGGGCACAATCTTCTAGAGAGGCTTACATAGGAGAATTAAATTCCAATTAGACCTATATCCCTAGAAGTGGAACTATATTAAATATAATTTAAGAATCGTCGCTTTGAAGACCGAAATAGCCGACCCGGAAGCAGTAATTAAATCTTTCCGAAGCCCAACATCTGAAAACCTTGAAAACTTGAAATCTAGACCTTGGGTCAGAAAAAGGTCAATTTTGACCTTGAGGTCAAAAGTCTCAATTTGTAGTTTAGGGTGCCAGAAACATGCTGGAGAAAAGTGGGAAATAGGGCATAACAGAGGAAAAATCCAGATCCAAGTTAGAGAACCATTCAAGGCGCTTGACATGACCCCAAACCACTTACTCGGAAGGCTATACTAGTCTACAATGGAAGTGCTTCCATTTTCTGACTATAGAGGTACATGCTTCTTTTTCTTGGATGGTGGAAAACTAGTGGTTCGTGTAACAGGGGATTTGGTAGCAAGGAGATAAATCTTAGCTTTTTGTGCCCAACTTGGAGTGGTATCTTTTGATCCTTCACCCTTCTTGCATCGGAAGTAATATCTAAATCCCTCCAGTGTGAATAATTTAAACAAATTGAAAATAATATTTACAACAATAACAAGATACTAGGCTTCAAACAAAAGCGTGAGGCTTTCGAATGTGTTTGTGTCCCCAGCAGAGTTGCCAAAAATTATTGGCTAAATATTTTGTAAGTGTTCATAGACACACTACTTACAAAATGTAGTATTTAGACACAGTATGGGGGTGATCCCACAATAGTGGGTTACACTTTTTTGCCTAAACGGATATTGAAGTCTACATTTTGAAAAAAACTTTTAGATTCAGATGCATATTGTCATTAAAATGTTTGAAATCAGAAGATGAAGTAAACTAGAGTCTTTTAGGATTTTCTATCTAGATTCTAAATATACTTTTTTCTTTTTTTTGAATTAATTTGAACGGTTTTGTTTTTCTCCCACGAAAACTGCTATGTTGCTGAAATTGTCATTTTCAAAAAGTTACATTGACTTCATAGAGCATAAATTTTTTCCTAAAATAGATATCAATGCAATTCTTTCAAATTTGGTTTTGTAACATCCATATGGAGGGCATGCAATTGGTTTGATGACATTATCATGATTATTGCATATTTTATGAACATTTGAAGTAGAGTAAACCGCAATTTTGACATACCTTGACTACATAGCTTATAACTTGTTGTGTATTTATCAAAATCCAAATTTTTTATTTGATAGAAAGTAGACTCAAAGCCGGAGGGTACTGTTATTTTTCAAATATTTTTTTCTCTTTTCTACTATTTTTCATTGAATGTCAAACTTGGAGGTTTATATTGGATAAAAAACCTACATTCGATGCACGTCAAAAAACATAGACCTAATTAATTCAAAAAATTTCATATCTATATTTGTTAGAAAGCTCATTCCAAGTACTTGTGCTATGAAAAAGGACGTCTCCCTATTCATCCATTTGAGCCCTGCGCTTGAGCTCTGAAGCCATAAAAACTGTAGATTTTTGTTAGCCTCTGCAAATGGCCTCTAATAAGAGGGTTTCAATAGAAACTACTTTCTATTGAAAGTAATTTCATGATTTGACTACTTTTTTGTACTTTTGAAAGTAATTTAATACTTTCGATTGAAAGTACTACTTTTTGATACTTTTGATCGTAAGTTACTCACTTACGATCGAAAGTGTTTGTCAATTCCGATCGAAAGTAAGTTTTAATTTTCTTTGGTCGCACTTTTCGGAGTGAATTCCTTCCTCCAAAAAAGTGAAACCCACTATTGTGGGTTCACCCATGTGAGATATAATCTCTTCTCTCAACTTAGGGGAGGCACCCTTCTTATTGGTTCTGAATCAACTAGAACCTAACAAGTAATCCAAACTTAATCTAAGATTGTGTGTTTCACTTATCACTTCCTCTTTCTTTAGGAAGTATTTCCACTTCATAAACATTCACTTACAAAATTGAGATTTTTTCCTACATTATTTCTAAGCACCAATTGGAGCAATAATTCCAATAATGCTAAGAATAACTGAAAGATTATCCTTAAGCGTATCGATAAATTATAAACTAAGGAACATAAATAAACTCAAAGACTCATACACTGTCCTAAAATGATTTTATTAACAAGGCAACAATATGTTAATCACAAAGACTTTAACACATAAAACTTCCTTTCTACTTCTACTATCACATAGAATCATAGCTCAAATACTATGCATTCACTTCTAAGTAACTCAAATTGAAATCTACAACACAAAGTCTATACGAAATCAGATTTTAAGGTTTCCTCATAATTAGTACAAATAACTCACAACTTTCTCAATAAATACAAGATAATACCACTTATGTGATGTAAGAGCACAACAATGATATTACTCCAACTCAAAGATTAAAAATACTTTTTTTTTATTTACTTTGAAATCAGCTTGCACAAATAAAATAAAAGTTTGTATTTTGCACAATTCCAACAGATTTTTCTTGCAATGCATCAAGATAGAAATTGCAATGAGGCTCCCTCCTATATACAGGTGAGGGGATAAGAGTAAAAGGTGGGAGAAGTCCAACTAATTTTGACTTTTTCCACAACTAACTATGACTTATTCCAAGTTGCAGTTCTAAGTTCTAATGTAAATCGACTTGCAATTTGTTTACATGCAATTACAAATAACAACTTTGTAAGTGATATGCTCACTTGCAATTACATCTTCTCTATCAAAAATAAATTACAAGTACATAATTGAAAACTACTCCAAGTCTCTCACAAGACATGACACCTATCTACATCATCCTTTGTCGGTCTTCATGCTACTATAGGATGCTCCTTATTTAATTACTAAGGTCTGGTGGAAGCATCTTGAACAGAAACAATAATTTGTATCCTTGATTATTCTACACCACAATGGCCTTTATTTGGAAAGCATCTTTTCAAATTTTCATGACCATTTCAGTCTTCAAAGCATTCTATGTTCTCAATCATTTTATCATCTTTCCACCTCCTTGTATGGCTCTGTCATGTGATTGTTCTATCTTCATCTCATTCTCCAGCCTTGGAGTCTGCTTCCAAAATAATTCGAATGCCTTGATTTGTTGATTGGGTAGATTATACGTGCAAACAAGAAAAGCCATGGAACTTTCTTCAAGAGAAGAAAGTTGCAAAGCACAAACATTCATTGCAAGTGGGGAAGAACCCAAGAATTTCATTTGTAAATGGGAAGATATTATTGCACTTTGCATACATAGAGGAAGCACTTTAACTTCAACTCGCAATCGTCTCACAAAGACCCAATTTTAAGTGACTTTTTAGTGCATTTTAACCCAAATTCTAGCTTTGGAAGATCAACTGCAAGTAAATGGAAGTGCTTTACATTTTACAAGTATAAAATATGCCTCTTAAGACCAATTTCGTGTCTTGGAAGATCCATTACAGATTTGGGAAGAACAATCTCTTATTATGGTAGAACCATCTATGGAACATGGGAAGAACAAATGTGCCATGGGAAGAACCAAGGTTGGGAAAATCATTTTGCTTCTTGCAACACGAATTTGCAACATTTGAGGGGAAGAACTAATTCATTGTAGCTTGCACGTAAGGGGGAGAACTTTGTGTAAGCACAATTTTCACATAATTTACAATGTGTTGAAAGGAAAGAACCAAATTGCAGCCTTCTTGGAAACATTATAACAACACCTAGGAGCTTTTAAGGATTTGCATTATGGGTTTCATGTTTGCATTTTGGAAAGTAAAGCATAATGAATTCAAGGGTATCATGTTGCCTTCAGATACAATATTGCATTTAAACGATGTTAAAGATTCTGATTTTGGAACAATGTTATGTGTTTTATGCTTTACAAATATTTTTGTGTAGTATACTTGCAATATTTCCTCCGGTTTTATTCATACCATAATAATCTTCACATTTCATAATAAGGTTGAAGCAAGCAGCATTGGACACCTTTGACATAATGAAGGAGAAAATACCAAAAAAAAAACATATATACAAAGATTCAAAGACAAAACCCGTATATGCAGAAAAAATATACCTAAAAATGTTCATGATTTTTGCTTATACAACCATGTTTTTAAACCAATTACAAAGAAAAACAATAAAATTGCAAACAAATACAAAAAGAAACCCTAAATGACTACATATAAATTGCTAGTAAGGAAAAACCTACCTGGAAAACAAATAACGCGACTAGACAATGAAGCTTGTTGTTTGTAGAAACACAAGGAAGGAAAACCTCTAATGAACATGCCTCCAAATGCATAGAAAGAGACCCAAAACTCTAGACCACACGATTTATAAATGGTAAATATGATGAATTGCATTTTTTTCTTATTGTTGAGGACAACTAGAACATTCCTAATTAATTATAAGATTTTTATTGTTTATGAATTGCTTTGGTAGCAACTTATTATGTAATGTAAGTTTTGGTTACTAGTATATATAAATTTTGTACCAATAACAATTTTCCTTTCTTATATTCAATAATAAGAGCTGAAATTTTAATGTGCTTTAAGAGTAGATTTTCTTCAAGCAATAAATGTATATTTTTAGGTCTTTGCTCTTATGCTCATCTAGAGGCAATAGCATGCATAATAAAATAGACTTAAAATACAAATAAATAATTAATATTTAATATTTAATTATTACAAATTAAAATTTTATTATTATATTATTTTAAATTTTATTATTATTCATAATTAAGATAGAAATATAGTTGTATAATGTAAATCATAATATATTATCATAAATTTAAATTCTATTCTATTCTATTATAATATAGTTGATTGAAAATTTGAATGTGAATCACCTAAAAGTTTCATATTATTAGAAAAAAACAACAGAGATATATTGTTAAAAAAATTACTTAAAAAAACACCATTGAACACTCTAAAATATTCTATTAGAAAAGATGTGCATATCAAATTAACTAGCCTTTCATTTTAACTTACACTCATTTAGCATGGAAAAAATGTGCTCTGCTCTGCGAAAACCACCTGATTCACCTCGCAAACCACCGGAAACAGCTACCGTGGACTCCCGGGAAACTCCACCATGCACCGCTGGAATCATTGGGATCGATGCCAATCTACCTACAACCGCTCCAGATGCCAGGTGTGTTCTTTCCTTTTTGTCTTTAGACAAGTTGCATGCGTTTGAGTCCCCTCCCTGTCCTTCGTTAGAGTCCATACCCCCTGCAATGAATTCTCCATTAATGGAAACCCTTACATCTGAAACACCAGTTTTAAATTCATCCCCCAAATCTGATCAAACTCATTCTGTTAAACCTAAAAAAAATTTAGAAGCTGTCGGCCCTACCGCCATTGCATCCAGCGCCAGATTCAACCCTACCAATGAGACCATAGAACCTGGTAAGCAGCCTAGACCTTCCTCGCAGTCCTTCACCATTTCTCCTAATTCAAATATGTTGGTTGAAATTAGAAATGAAAAAACTAGACCTAAGAACTCTGCGATTTTTTTTGCGGCTGTTGAGGTGAATAAATGCCCTCCTCACAAATTTTTGGATGATTGGTTCCACAATTACTGGAACCTCAAGCTTGGTTTTCACATCTCATTTTGTAGACAGTTACAAAAAGGTTTATTTGTTATTTTCTTCAATAACTAGGAGTCGCAGGCTACAATACTCAAAAGGCAGTATTGGACCGTAGGTAATACCTCCTTTCGTGCCCTAGCCTGGACTCCAGAGGTTGTCCACGAAGAAGTCTTAGCCCTTTTAGCCCCAAGATGGATTTTAATTAAAAACATCCCTATGTTTCTATGGTGTTTTCTTCCCCAAATCATTGAACCAATTGGAAAATATATTAGAATGGATGATACCGTCTGTCTGGTTCCACATATGGATTCTCGTGTTCTGATCTCTTTTTACCCAGGTAGAGAAATTCCTAAAGAATTTGTGATCGACATTGATGCTGAATCATTCTCATGCCCTATTGAATTACTTGGCAGACTTAATGCTTGTTTTTTATGCAGAAAAGAGGGTCACCTTCGAAAAGATTGCCCTTTATCAAGAAAAACCCTATCCTGAACAGAAATGTTGATCATAATACGACCGCCAATAGGTCAACCTCCTGCCCAGACAAGCTTGTCCTTTGACCTCCCCTGTGGTTGAACCTTTTGTGTCCAAGCCTCTATTTTCCCCTCCTTCCCCACCTCCCCCTCCCATCGTGGGGGCTGAACCTTTTGACGGCTTTGTGTTTGTTTCAAAGAAAAGAAAGAAGAGAACCAGGAAACCTTTTCCACCATTTGGTGATTGTCCCTGGAAAGAGTCTCCGTCTCATCTGATGGTCTTCTCTCCCTCTTCGTCCACCTTGTCAATTGTGTCTTCCTCATTTCCTGTTCGTGCGGAGCACGATAGTGTGGTTACCAACCCTCCTGCAACCCTCCCGAAGCCCTTCAAAGAGATCTCTGATGAATTCATTGTCGAAATCATCCCAGCTAATGATATGAACATTTTGATTCCCTTCTCCTCGCCTAACCCATTCATGGAGCTTGACTCTGCATCGCAGCTGCTCTCTGATGATGATCTTGACCATGCTGATGACATCCCATCCTCTAAACGTAGAGGTAGGCCGATAGGTTCAAAGAATAAGCTCCCTTCGGTTAGAAAGGCTAGTGGGGTACCCAACTCGGCCTTAGTTCCTTTTAACATCTCCGCTGGGAGTAAAAATGCTTCCACTCCTAAGGTTTCCTCATGAATTGTACATCTTGGAACATCAGGGGCTTAGAGTCCCCTGATAGAAAGCATATCATCAAGCGTTCCTTGACACTAACAAACCTATGGATTTCCTCTTCCTGCAAGAAATCAAAGCAATTGGATTTACTTTTGACACTAGCCTTAACTTTATTTGGAAGCATGCGATTAAATTCAGTACCCAGCACCCTAAGGGTAGAGGTGGTACTGCCATCCTCATTAACCCTAAATGGGAAAGGGTTGTCATGGATAGTGTTGTCTCCCCATGTAACAGAGCTCTTTAGATTAGTTTTAAAAGCAACAATGTGGAGTTTGGCATCTGTTCTGTTTATGCCTCAAATGACTGCACTGAAAGGTCATGGTTATGGGCTTGGATGGATTCTCTACCTGACATACCATGGATAATTGGTGGCGACTTCAATATGATTGAGCACCAAGAGGATAAATTAGGTGGCTTGCCATTCTGTTGGAAAGCCACAGAGAAGACCTACTAGGACAGACTTAAGCAGAATAGAACTATTTTTTATCCACTTGCTGGATCCAAGGACTCCTGTCCTGGCCTGTGGCATACGTGGTGTAATTTCCAGAAAGGGAAAGCTCAAATTTATTCAAGACTCGACAGATTCTATGTTAGCAAAAACTTTTTCACGGTTCTCCCTAATGGTAATGGTAATTTTGTTAAAATTACTCCCACTACCCTATTTGATCATCACCCGATATCCTTTTGTGTTAAACCGATCAATTCCACTTCGTGTAGCATCCCCTCCACTGCTAAATTTTTGTTGAACACTTCTCTGCTACAGGATGAAGATATTCTTATGGCCATTAATCTCATCCATAACTTTAACAAATTTCATATCCCCTTTAAATGTCACCTGGAAATTTGGAATAAAAACATTAATGCTTGGCAAAACCTGTTGAAAACTCTTGGTCAAAAAAAGGCGAAATATTTTAGGTATACTGAGAAACTTCTATCTGAGCAGCTGATGGAAACTGAAAACAAGGTTCAAGCTCACCCCTGGGATAATTCCCTTGTTGCCCAAGTGTCTAGTGTTAGAGATACTCTTAGACAACACCAGCAAACCAAGATTAGAGGGGCTCAAATTAGATCACGGGCACACCGGTTGGTTGCTGGGGACAGGGGATCCAAATTTTTCTTTAATATTATTAAGAATAAACAGGCTAATGAATCTATCGACAGAATCATATCTGAGGATCATGAAATTACTGACATTGAGGGCATCAAACATGCTTTTGCCACCTTCTATATGAAACTGTTCACCTCTGAGGACACTGAAGAAGCTAATACTATTAGAAAACAATGTATGCCCCTGATCCCTAATAAAATCTCCAATACTGATGCCTCTTTTCTTAGTAAAAGTTTATCGGTAGAGGAAATTAAAAATTCTATTAATTGCCTGAAAGTGGATAAAGCTCCGGGACCCGATGGGCTCCCTGTGGAGTTTTATAAAGCTAACATTGAATGGATTTCCACTGACCTTCATGAGCTTTATTTGGAAGCCCTTGAAGCTGGTACTCTGGGTAAACAAATTAATTGTGGTATCATTAAACTTTTGCCCAAAGATGGGGATAAGGCCTTCCTAAAAAATTGTCACCCTATCACCCTCCTTAATGTCTCTTACACATTTCTTGCTAAAATCCTGGCCATCAGAATTGAAAAGATTCTCCCCAAATTTGTCTGCCCAACCCAAACTGGCTTTATAAAGGGAAGATATATTCTAGAAAACCTTATCACTAGCTGGGAAGCCCTAAATTGGGCTAAAAATTCCAATCAAAAAGCTGCTATGTTCCTCCTGGACTTTGAAAAAGCATACGACAGGGTGGAATGGAAATTCATTACCATGATGCTGAAAGCCTTTGGTTTCCCTAGCATATTTTGCAAAATTGTTAATGTCCTTCTTACTGATGCGTGTGCTCATATTGATGTGAACGACTCTCTATCTGAGGTTATTCCCCTCTCCCGATCCATCAGACAAGGTTTCCCTTTAGCCCCCTCCCTTTTTGCTATTGCTGCTGATGCGCTGTACTATATCCTTAGAGATGGTAAAATCTCTCAACCTGTGGCTGGCATCTCCCTACCTAATGGGGAGGAATTGATAAACTGTTAGTTTGCTGATGATACTGCCATGTTCCATGTCTCCTCTGAAAGTAATTTTGAAGCTATGATGGGGAAACTCAAGATATTCTATTCCATATCTGGAGCTCAGCTTTCTTAGACCAAATCCATATGCCTTGGGTGGGAGGATCAACCCCCTAACTGGTTCAATAAATTTAAGTTTCAATGGGGAGGGCCGCACACCATAGTTAGGTACTTGGGTATTCCCTTTTCGGTTGATCCTTCTATCAAAGACATGTGGCTTTGGGTCAAAGAAAAAATATCAAAAAAGTTGAACAAATGGCACAATAAATCGCTGTCCCTGGCTGGTAGAGTTCAAGTCCGCCAAAAAATTCTTTTGTCCTACAACATCTATTATGCATCTGCCTAGATGTTCAGTAACTACCAGGTCCTTGAAATCCAAAAATAAATTAGGAAGTATCTTTGGTCGGATGGCAAAGGCAATCGAAAGGCCCATGCTGTGAGGTGGAAATGGTGTCATATTGATAAACTGCTTGGGGGTTTGGGGTTAAAAGACCTCAAAACCATGGGGACTGCTTTAGCCGCCAAATGGATCTTTCACTCTCTATCTAGGGATGATCCTTGGAAAGTGCTTATTAGAAGCAACATTGAAAGGCGGCATCCTAAGAACGCTAAGGATTGGAAGAACTTGCCCTTTTCTGATTTAATTTTAGGCACCTTTCTTGTAATGGTTCAGGGCTCAGTTATCTTTAAGTCCATATGGAAGGCCTGGAACAATATCAAAATGTTTGTTGTTAATAAGAACTTTCATGATGATAACCAGATATTCGGTGAAAGGTCCATTTGGTGGAACTTGCATCACGCTGGTAAGCCTCTTGCCTTGTCTAAGGGATGCTCTGCGAAACTTTGGCATAGGATGGGCATTTCTCAATTCATTGATTTGTTTGAAAATGACAGGTTAATTAGTTGGGAAATGCTTAAGACCAGATTCAACATCCCTGCTTCTCAGAAGAAGACCTATACCATGTTAGTTAGTGCTTGCAAGAATCTCCCTACCTGCTGCCACATTGAGTCGGATAGGCTTTTAAAAGTCAAATGGCCTGATGGTTCTAGCTCGGATAAACTGAAAGCCAAGAACATATACAAGGTGATCAGCCAAGATGATTCCATTCTTGAACATATCAATAAAGTCTGGTACTCTACACTTATCCCCACGGACTGGAAGAAGATTTTTGGTAGATTTTGGAAGTCCCCTATTGAACCTAAAATTAAATATTTTAAATGGCTTTTAATCTTGGACAGACTCCCTATTAGACAGGACTTCTCCTCTGAGCCGATCTGTCTTTTTTGTGGCTCCTCTGAATCTGGCAGACATATATTCTTTGATTGCACCTTTGCAAAAGAAATTTGGCGTATGTTTAACATCTTTATTCCTATTGATGCTAATATTTTTGAGATTATATTTGGTCATATTATCGGCCTTAATAAAGAGTTTAACTTATTCTGGAAAATACTATCTTCTAATGTTCTGTGGCAGCTCTGGAAATGCAGGAATGAGGAAAGATTTCAAGGTAGTACCAGGTTGCTTACTGAGCCTTTCAAAAGTCTCACATACTTCAAAATTTTTTTGCAGATTCAAATCACGATAAGGGTGGAAAAAGACAAGTTCAAACGACTGTTGAAGAATGGTCACGCCTCCTTCTCATACGAGGTCAAGGATGTTCATGCCTGGAGGAAACACATTGACAACTTGCATCTTTTTGAAAGAACTGTCAAAGATTTCAACAGGGAACTAAAGAAAAATACTAAGCTGGCCTCTGACAGTATGATCCTTCTCATGCACCAAATCCAGAAGAAGAAGAATATCGTGTGGATGGAGTGCACCCAGGGATGGCCCTGCCTCTGTATTTTGTTTATACTGGGAACTGAGACGTGATGTAATTCCTCTTTTTTGATATAACTATATTTAATACAAAAAAAACTTACACTCATTTTCAAATAGTTCTTATATACAACATGACATTATATGATAGACATGTAACATTAGATAATGATATATTTTTTATCTACAATGTTAAATAATAGAAATCTCTTAAAAAAACTATTTAATAAAAAATTACAAATAAACTTTATAAATGTTTCTAAAAAGAAATAATTACATATTCTGAAAAGCTTTCAAATTTCGAAAATACAATGTGTAAAAATCTATTTACTTTCTCACTTTAATAAAAATTGAAAGGTTCAACTTGAAACTATATTATGAATTTTACAATTACCTAAAAAAATTAAATTGTTATATGGAAAGCATCCATAAATTAAATATCCTGTAATTTTAAAAAAATAATGTAAGCTGAGGAAGTAGAACGAATAATTCTCATGAGGAAAAGTATTAATAAATTAAATATTCTGTACTTTTTTATATTTAATTTAATAAGACTATCAAGATTTTATTAAATCAGCAAAAGAGTACAAAATTGAACATATTTTCTCAAAGTAACAAAATTAGCTTTTAACATTAGAAATGAAGCTGTTTATTCACATTTTTGTGTGGCTTAGAAGAAAAATATGTATTCCCAAGTCAAGCCAACCATTATGGACCACATTATAAAATGTGATAACTACTTTTAAGAGTTACATCAACGTGTCTTTTGTGGGCAGTCATTTGAATGGTGTTTTATTTATAATTTGTGACAACTATCAGAAATTTTTACACCTGTCCAAAGATGTGTAAGCTCAGTTTTACAGGAATAGTTTTACGCTCAAAAATAGAAAACCATCGCAGAGTGTTTGACAAAATGCCTGATTGCAACGTCATAACCTGGGCTGCTATGACTACTATGTTTTCTGTAGTGTGATTCACTCTAATGACTTGATTATATAATTATAATTCTTCTGGTTTTGTGAACCTCTGGTTTTATCTTATTATTTTGTCCATAGTTAAATCTTCATATGGTAGTATACGCTTTTATGTCTCCCTAGAAATTCAATAGGAAAATTTTATTATTGTTCTCAAACTAGAGTATCAGAATATCAGAATTATTTATTAATAACAATGTACATCCATTGAATATGTACAGAGTAGGCATATGCATCTCATATTTTTCAAATTCAGCAAACACTAAGAGACCCATATGCATCTCATATTTTTCAAATTCAGCAAACACTAAGAGACCCAGGAAGATTTTGGTTTGATGGGTTGATTTGGTTTTTTGTATTGATAACAACGTGCCTTATTATTTTTATGTTTACAAACGGCTTTTACTGTATGTTGAATGTTGGATCCTCTGTTTAAATGTTAATTTTGTTTTTGAACGTTGGATGAAGTGATGGAACATCTTCAACTGTATGGGGTAAGCGTGGGACTGTGTGGGGTAAGCTTAGGCCAAATTTTAAATTAAGTGAACACATGAGTTATACTTGTTTTAACCGTAAACATTTAACACAATTATTGATGTGGAGAGATTTCAACCACAATTCTTCCAAGCACATCCCAAGTGGAAAATTTCTCATGAAAATTAACATTAGGAGGATTAACCTTTAGAAAAAGCAGTAGCAGAGAGTCGAACACAAATTTCATAGCAAGTTTCTCATTTCTTCAATGATGCTCTGTGAACAGGTAAAGAAAGTGGATTGGATAATAAAGAAAGTGGATTGGATAATGTAGATGTAGAAGATGACCCAAAGATTGGTACAGATGCACAGTAAAAGCATATGTATTAAAATAGGCATTTGATGAATTATTCATGATATTATCAAACTAAACTTCGTGATCTTGTTAGAACGCACAAACCTTTAAAATATCAATATAATAATAATTTGGTACTTCTTCTTGGATCATCTCTAATTCATCTTCTCAAATCTGCTCATAAGCTCATCAAAATCTTCCTTTTAAAAAAATCTACAATAAATGTGCTCGCATTTGTGTCATCCCTTGATGTTCCCTAATTCTTGGACCCAAGGATGCGTTCCTGGGTAACATAGTCAAAATATCTTTCTTCATGGTTTTATAGCTCTCTTTGTGTTTCTATCACATCGCATGTGTTAGCTGAACTATCATCATGCATGAATATCCTATTTTCAAACTAAGGTTCCTCAACCCACTCTTTCATTGGTATTATGCCAAATGCATTTAGTGTAAAGAGAGATGAGAACAAAACCTACATGCAATAGCAATGTAGTAACATTTGCAGTGTGCACCATTCAAGCTCATGAGGGATGATTTATTGTGAAGCATTACGATTCAATTTAGATAGACTGAAACCTTCACAGTTGAATTTTAAAAAACTGAACTGCATAACGATGCATTGTGGAAACACTAATTGTGTGAAAAGGCTAGGAAGCTCCATTATGAATGATTCATAGCACATTTTAAGAAGGTTAAGTCAGCTAGTTGTGAGGCCAGCTTTATCACTTAGATGGGTAAACACCCTAGAACATGGGTAAGACCTAGATACAATGAGTGCCAAGAGAACCATTTGTACTCATTAAATATGGTTCCATGTAGACTTAGACACAACTATGCAATTGAAATCCTTAAATATGAAATTACCTATCAAACACCAACTCTATAATCTAAATAAGGGTAGTCTAGACATTAGCTGGAAAAATAGTTTATATATGTGGGATAATGAGAGAATAGAAACTAGACAACATGCATGCAGAAAGGAAAATAGAATTTACGACAGCAAAATCAAAGGGTAATGCCATGATCAATTCTGTTATCTATATTATGAACAAAGAATGAGATTCTGATTAGTTGATCTTAATGTATTGAATGTAAAAGCTACTTGAACTGATTTCCCTAAAGAAACTATGTGTTAGTGTAGCCAATGTGTTTTTCGTTCAACTGTCAATTCAAATAATATTTTTCATGACCGCTCATAGCATATTGAAAGACAACTAACTTCATATTCTGCTTTTGTCACTACGATTGTTGAAGATAAAATTGAAATATCACCTTGCCACTGTCACAGACAAAGGGAGTACCACATGATTTTGATGCAAAAGTCCCAACATTGAGCATCCACTAGGAAATCTTGCAACTTCCCATCAAAAAGATTTAACCTCATAGATTCCCTTTGACTACTATCATTTCATTCTGTTATTTCTACCAAAGATTTGTAAACTAGGATCATTTCTCGCAAGTTTTGTCAGAGCAACCCCAAAATTAGAGCATGCACAACATGCGTTATTTTTCAGAAATAAAGGGTCCAAAATTTTTAACAAAGGTAACTGCAAATTTCGTCTATCGCATGTAAATGAACATGCTTATTTAATTGCAAATAGGTAAAACTAAAATCTAAACAAATTATATAATTGTAAATAACAAAAACAAATGATGATCATTGCATCGATGTAAAAAAACTGATAGAAAATATGTAACCATAAATGCATTTTATCTAATGGAAAAACAAATATGTCTAAATGAGCAAGAATAGTAGATTTCTATGGCCATTACAAGTATTGTCAATTGTATATGTATCATATGTAAAGCAGATGGAAAGAACTAGTAAAGCACAAAAACAGTATATGTTTAAGTATTAAAAGCATTTTGAATATAGTATTTGACCGTACAAGTCTTTGTGGACATGTATAGAAAGGGACATTGTTATTTTGAACAAAAAAGTAGTTGCATATATCAATTACAAATTTTGAAACGTGTGAATGTCTTGTATGCAATACATGAGTTAAGTATGAAACTCCCAAAATAGTAGTTGTTTTTGTGCATTATAAGCATGTAAAGCATAGTAGTTTAGTGTGGAAGTATCTTTTGACTGCTATTCAATACAAAAGTTTAGAAGGTAGCTATAGAACCGAAATATAAGCATATAGAAGAGTGGTCAATGGGATGAGATGTTTGCTTGATTTTCCATTTTTTCAAACTTTGCTACCTGCAATGTGGTTTTTGCATTGAAATTAGTAGTGTAATAAAGGTCAAAGAAAATGAACCTACAAAGTGTAAAGGGCATTAGGAGTAGCAATATAGTTACCTTTGTGGTAACATTTCTTTTCTAGTCATCAATCACAATAGCACGTGTGATATTGTAATGTTGGTTCAAAGTGAACCTGTCATTTACTGTGAATTCTTGGAGCATGAATATAATCGTTGCTTTGTCATCGATGTACTGCTCATAAGTCATGTCTTTTAGACCAGGAAATAATTGTTCAATGATAGTTTTTTCTGTGGAGCAGTGGATTGTTTGTTTGTTGTCTTTTGTGATAATTGTTTTCAGATGTAGAGAATATGTGTAGCTGATATCTTCATTACATTTATTGCAGTGATTTGTTCTTCCATCGAGTATATCATAAGTTTCAAATCTGTAGTTGCATTGGGGCAGAATGTGTGAAATGGATTGGAATATGCATTTGTGACCTTTAAGATTCCAAGAACCTATAACAAATGTTTGAATATTAGTGTGTTGTAAACAAGAGCAATAATGAAATTGAGAGGGATGCAATTTAGAAAGACATACCTCAAATGTTGTGTACAATAGTCCATGCAATTTTCCTATTATTCTTTTATCATTTAGCTTGCAGATACATGTCGAAATACTTGTGCGAAGAGCATTTTTTTGATCGACCTTTTTAGTAATGTTTCTAAATAGCAAGGCTAGAATTTCATTTTTTTTAACTGTTCCTCAATTTGAAAGTATAGCTGGGTAAAATTTGGATGCATGTAGACCTATTTTTCAGCAGTAAAGTTGGGTTTTCAATTTATACTGTAAGGTGTAAATTGAAAGCATAAAGGAAGAAAGAGAGAAAGGTTGAGTGAATAAGTTTACCGGTGCTTGGTCCATATCAGTGTACCCATCTTTGATGTCAAGTACGTGTTGGGTACCTTTTATGTGTGTTTGAACAACAACTGCACCTATTGTACCAATTGGGAAATCGATTATGCTTGTGAGAAATTGTTGTATAGTTGTACCTAGAATGAATTTGTATTCATGTGAAAGAGCAGGTATTGTTTCAGTTGTGCCTGATTGTTTTAAAATCAATATGCAATCACTGTCTCCACAATCATAATATGTTCGTGGTGCAATTTCAAAGTATGCTATTTCTACTCCCTTGCTTGGGATTATTTTATCTTCGTACTTATGGATGAGGTCACTGGTTAGATTTAGTGTTATTGTCATTTCACCTTTTGAGTCTGTTAAGTCAGCGATTAGAACTTCTTTTGTCTTTGTGGCTCTGTTGAGCACAACTTTATATACTACTAGCACGTTGCCTTCGAAAGTAGCTCCTGCTTTTCTTACGTTTAGGTCTTCGATCGATATGGGATTTTGGTTAGTTACTTTAGTCTTGTTACAAGTAGAGAAAGATCTTGTTGATTTTGCAGATCTGTATAAACATGGAAAAAATAGAATATTTAGCTTAATTACCTTTTTGGTAATTGTTCTTTCTTTGGCTCTGCTTGATTTGTCGGTTGCTTTTGGATTCATTGTTATTGCAGGAAATCAAATTCAAGGACCTGAATTTTGACAGAGATGTGGGAAACATTACATTTTTATAAAAATGTATGATTGAATCAAAAATTAATGTGCCTGGTTATTAATTATTGTATTTTGTAAGGTGAATGTTTATAAGTTGCAAGATGGTCTGTCCAATATACCTTTGTTTTGTAAATGGAGCATATGTTTGTTGGAGAGTTTGTCCAAACATGGTCAATTTGTGGTCTATTTAACTGTGTGTTTCATTCAACATGAAATGTATATTGTATTGTTGCATATGTTTAATAAGTGTTCTTGTGGTTGCATTTTCTTTGGACATGTCCATATTGAAATCTCCTACAATGTAAAGTATTTTTTTGTACTATGGTATGTGACAATTTCAGTCATGATGTTTTTGGTTTCTGCAATAGATGCATTAGGCCTTGCATAAACATTGGAGACGCTGAGTTCATTGGTGATTTGGCATAGTGTTATTGTTAAGGCTTCAACATTTGTTGTTCTATGTTGTTTTGTATTTGTATGCAACATGTTTTTTGCAGTAAGAATTGTTAGGCCATGTATATGATACATTGAATAAGTATTGTATTTTTCAAAAAGGATGTTAGTATCTGGAGGAAGGAAGTGCACCTCTTGAAAACATAAAATTTCATAGGACATTACATCATAATCATTGATAATGTCATATGAGTGAGCTTTAAAGCTACGAGTGTTTAATGTACAAAGTAGTATGTGTGATGCATCAATTGAACAAGTAATATGATTTTTAAGTTGCCATTGTGCATGTGATTGTAGACAAGACATTTCAAGGTTTATTTTTTCTTTGGCTTTAAAGTTTTTTGCATTTAAAGGGTTCAATAGAAATAATGATTCAATGGTTCTTGTTCGTGATAGTGGTGCATATGTTAAGCCATGTTGAGTTATGCCATTTGGGTCAAATTTGAGTCCTTGCATTGTATGTACTTGTGACCTATGAATTGTTCGAGCACATGCTATTTGTATTGGGAATTTTTTTCTAATTCTTATTTTCCCGTTTGTGAATATTTTTGTGATGGGCCTAGCAATTCGGAGTATGGGAACCCAAACTTTTTTTATGTTTTCAATATAGTATCGAGCTAGTTTTTTCCTTTCTTCTTTGCATAATTTTGGGATCATTAAATAGTATCCAATCTATATTGAGGTATTTTTTTCTCATGTATGCCTTGAATATTCCATCTGACCCATTTACAAGGCCATCTTGTGTATTTTAGTTTCCTACAAAAATTTCTACAAGAATGTTTGGTTTGAGGATTATTTGAGTTGGTAGAGTTGTTGTATGATTGTATAGTCGTATTGCATTCTAGCTATCATCTTCACTGTCAATTTTTTCTAATATGATAAGGTTTCCAGGCACTATAGAAAGCATATTGTTGTTGTGTGCGTCAACAGCCTTTTTCATATAAAATAGGTAGGGAAATATTGGATCAATGGGTGGGGGTCGTAAGAAAATGTAATTGAGGTATTGTATATCATTATTGGTTTGTACACCTAGTCGTATTCTATTCAAAATTTAGATGAATTGTTCATCATTTTGTCACATTGTAGTGTCCAATGAGTAGCACTTGACATTGTCTCTCCAAAAATTGTAAGGCATTAATTCTGTTGTACCTAGCTTTTTTTCAAAGACAACAGAGTCAAGTACATGTAGTGCTTGGTACAAATCTCCACAGAAAATTGTGTTGAGGTTGCCAAAGTATATTATAGGTAATTGCATTATATCACGTAATCGTCTATCAATGTAGCACAGAAATGTTGAGCCTACTAATGAAATCTCATCAATGAGAAGTACATGTAATTGATTGTAGTTCTTTGACATTTTATCTAGCATTTATGTATTTAGGGGGACAAATTCATATTTGTTGAAAGGTATGTGAAATGCTGAATGTAATGTAGTTCCACCTATATTGTATGTTTCTTTTTCTTTATATGCAGTTATTAGGCCTTTTAGTTAGCCTGGATCGTTATCAATGCAATTGTTGTAAATGCGGATAAGGGATTGGTAAATGGCTATTGCAGTGAATGTCTTTTAAGTTCTGGCTCCTCTGGTCAAGAAAAATTGCAATGGTGTTTTTAGATCTTTTAACTTTTTCATTACAATGTCCTTCATAATTGCTTTTTGTTCTCTATTTAACATTCTCCTTAATTTATAGTACTCATTGTTGTCCATAATTTGTGGGAGCTGTGTGATTTCGAATGCTTTTGGTGCTATGTTGTTGAATCTGCTAGGGAATGTAGTTTTAATATCTTCTTGTATGTCAAACTATTCATCTTGTTTGGTTATTCTGGTTTTTAAGCACATGCTTTCATTGTTCTTGTACGCCTCCTTTCGTGATTCGTGGTTCCCAAGCTTTCCAAAGGCGGGGGTTAGTAGCACCATTTTGCAATGATATAAAACCAAATACACAAAGCTACCAACAACGAATAACTTAAAACATAACCAATAAAATGTACAAGCAAAGAAAGGAAAACAAATGAATGCAAACCCCAAAGTTCTTGAAGCTTCTATTGTCTCTCTCTACTCCTTCCAAAATATTGTTTTTGATACTCAGTATTGGTGTGGGCAGCATCTATGACTTGAGAAGCATCGAGAATTTGATACTTGAAATGTGTGTGTGGCTGCAAGATGGCTTGAATGCTAGAACCAAACTAACAGAGTAATGGCGCACGAGAGCTTGAAATCTTGGATCATTCAAATGGTTATGAAGGGCTTATTATATAGGAATTGGGGATGATATGAATGGTTGAGATCAATCCCAGAGATAGGGAGATGAACGATTGAGATCAAAGGGAACTTGAGAAGCCATCAGTAAACTCCACATCTTCATTGGTAAAGAGGAGATAGAGTTTGGTTGACTGAAGAGCTAATTGTGAGTTACCTTTTAGAACTGAAGAGGTGGGTGGAGTAACCCATGTGATCCGATTGGAGTTATCTCTTTGAAGATAAATGAATATTTAATTCATTTATTTAATTAAAGTTTTCAACATGTGAGATAATTGAATTCTTTTTTATTTAATATTGCTTTATTGAATAAAATTAAATTAATTTAATTGAAAATAATTTAATTGGAAGAATTTAATTAATAAGTTTAAATATTTCAATTTAAACAATAGAAAATTGAATTTAATTAATTAATTAATGGCAATTAATCAATTAAGGTTAATTAATTAAATAAAATTAATTATTTAATTAATTTTGGAAATTTGATTAGATGAATTGGGGAATGAATTTGGAGGAAAATAGATGATTAATTAATGATTTAAAAAACCATTAATTAATAGACAAAAATTAGTGTTTTTAATGTCAAGTCGCAAGTCTGTCTATTTTAGGGTGTCTACATTTGCCCCTCTTTGATGCAATGTGACTTGTCACAGTGTGTCAACGATTCTCTAATTTTGATCTTGCCCCAGCTTGCCCTGGTGATAGTAGGTGTATTTATGCCCCCTCAACAAATTTGAGCGAAAAGTTGCGACATGAGCGTTAATTTATTGAATCTGCAATTTCTGAATCTGGGTAGTTGAATGATTTGAAAAATGAGTTATATTGCCCCTGATATTGACTGTCGAAGATTCTGAGGACCGGGAAGAAATTTCTGACGTCTTGAAGAAATTAGGGCTTTTTGAATTCCCTATAAGTAGCCAAGAGAGCCCTTCATTTGTCACATTTCCTTCTTGGAGGTCTCAGAGTCTTGGTGAGTTTGTCCTTAGCTTTCTATGTTTTTCCTCCTGTTTTCGTGTGATGGCAGGCTTACCTGGTGTCACACACATTTTCGACCGAGTCCAGACGTATTAGAGGCCAGCTAGTGTAGGACGTCTGGTGGGTAATCTCTCCTTGTGTGTCATTAATGCATTTATTTCTCTTTGAAAAAGTTTTTTTTTCTGTCATTTTTCCAAGGTTGCCGCAATCATCTGCGGTTTTGCCGCAATCGTGGTTTAAATGCCGCAATTGCTGGTTGTAAGCCGCAATTGATAAGAGGGCTGCAATTGTTGGCTTTTCATGCTATAATTGCCTATTGTTTTCCACATTTTCCTTTGGTGTTTCACAATTGCATAAAAGTGTCACACTTGTAGGGTTTATTGTCGCAATTGCATGTTTTAACTGTTTCCTGGATTTGCTTGGTCTCATTTCTATTTATGTTGATTGCTAACTCTTCTCTCTATGAATGATACTAATATATTTTTTATTTATTTCTGTGTGTAGTTCATAGGGAGGATTTTGCGCTGCCAAGAGTCTAAACCGGCGGGACTTGTATATAGGTTCCAGCTCTCTGAGGATGAGAGGTCAGTGCTTAGAGAGTTAGGTTTATATATGATTTGTTACATGCCAGAGATCACGACCAACAGGGGTTTGATCTCAGCTCTTGTAGAGCGATGGCATTCGAAGACATGCACTTTCTGGTTACCCACTAGAGAGTGTACTGTTACATTGGAGGATGTTTACTACATTCTTCAGCTTCCGATCCAGGGTGCGCTTGTTGAGTATGCCACCCGACCTAGTATTGTTGCCTTGACTGAGTTATCTGGATTGCCCCGAGATCAGCTTGGTTTTTCTGGTGCATATGATATTCCATGGTCCTGATTTGGCCTAGGCCTTGATAGATTGTCTAACTTATTAGGTATTTTGATATGTGGCATCTTATGCCCTAATTGATGCTGGCGTGGATTCTCTATTGGTTTTGGTTCTGTATTGCAGAGTATTCTCCGTGATCATACTGTATATGCATGGGGGCCATGCATGTTAGCTCATATGCAATATCATATGTTTTACGTGGCTTACATTAATGGTAAGTCGCTCGGCTGTGGTGCTACCCTTTTGCAGATATGGGCGTAGGAGCACATTGTTGTGTGTTGTCCCATTGGTTCTCATGATCTGCCTACAGATAGGCCTTATGTGATCATGTATGATGGAGCCATCATCTAGACCCACATGTGTAATTTTTTGTATTGGTGTCAGTAGCTAGATATGATATCCTATTTCATTTGGAGATCGTATAGAGAGCGCCCTGTGTGGGATGGAGAGGATATCCATCTTCCTTTTTGCTGTCGGTGGAGATATTTGATTGGTCGTGTAACTAACCATGCTCATATGATTGATTTTCACAACATCGACATGGTGTTGCGACAGTTCGGGGAGCAGCAAGATGTGTCAGATACATATGCCTATTTTTCTTGTAGGTCGAGGGATGCTTTGGTCTGGGGTGGATTCATATCACTTGATGTTGTGCTGACTAAGTTTGCAGGCTTACTTCTTTTTCCATGGACATGGCGATCTGCCACTGTAGATCTAGGTATGTTTTTGCAATGATGATTTGTGTAGTTTACTTACTGCTCTCTTAATCTATTTTCTTTATGATACTTGTTTCTTTATTTGATGTGGTACTGATATTTGAATTTGATCATTTTGCAGGCACCACTCCTCAGTATGATGCTCGGTGGGTGCAGACCCATCCTGTTTCATTTACAAATGTCTCTCATGCTATTGCTAGGACTATGATGAGGAGGCGCTGACAGGTATGACGAGGTAGGGGTGATCGAGACAGAGGGAGAGATGGAGGCCGAGACAGAGGTAGAGTTGGAGGTTGAGATGGAGGTAGGGATAGGGGCCAAGATGGAGGATGAGATGGAGGTAGAGATGGAGGATGGGGGAGGGGAGATGATGGTGGAGATGATCCTTATCCTGGGGGTGCTGGTGGTGGGGTTCAGACGAGGGGTGGGCAGAGCAGTAGTTAGAGAGTTGGATTAAGGGTCATTTTGGAGGATGAGGAGGTGATGGAGGATGTGGATGTTGAGATAGGTGATATAGACATTGATGCCTTAGATGCAGAGAGTGTAGGTTCAAGCTCCTCCACTGGTAGTGGCAGTATAGGCAATAGTACTGGTGAGAGTTCTGAGAGTGAGGATTCTTGGGTGGTGAGGAGGAGGGGTGATGAAGGATTGGGTGATAGAGCTGAGGAGGGGGACATGGATGTGGCCATGGGAGGGATGGACGTAGATCCTACCGATCTAGAGAGACTCACTCAGTAGGTTTCTAATTTACAGGCTAGACTTGCTTCCGCTGATGCCTGTGCCACTGCTTTGGAGGCTAGGGTTACAACAGCTGAGGCCAGGACGATGACGACAGAGGGTAGAGAGCGACAGGCTTGAGCAAAGGTTCAAGATTTTATTGACAGTGTATAGGATGCTTCACATGGGGATGTTTTGGAAAGATATTATAGATCTGGGCATGATGCTCAAAGAGAGATTGAGTATTGGAGGTGCCACTATGAGGGTGCAGTTCCTACAGAGCAGAGGGTTCCCAATTATACAGCCTCATAGAGATCCAGTAGGGTGCATAGGTCACATAGTAGTGGTGTTGGTGCTTCGAGTTCCTCACAAAGACCTGCATCTGATATTCCACCCCCTCGTCCACCTAGTGGCGAGGGTGGGGGTAGCACATGTTGATTTGATGCCTTTCCTCTTTTGTATCATCTACCATTTTTTTAGTGATGTTCCTTTGATATACTCTGAGGCTTTATCCATTATTGTATCTTGACACACTGATATTTATTGATGCATATGTTGATTACCTCCTTGTGTTTAGACTTTAGACCATTCATTGTACTCAGATATTTGGATTATATGAGATGCATCTATTGATTTACTTGCTATATGTAAGGTTTCTACATGATTATGTTTAGATGTTGAAATGCTTTATGCAATGCGATTCTATTATGCACACTTGTAGATGGATGATTTAATTTTCCTATGATACTGACATGTTTATACAGGATGGTGGAAATGAAATGAATGTTTATATGAGATGCTTATGGATGCATGTTATTTATGATTTACCATGTATGCAATTGTGATGTTTTTTTTTGTTTTTTTCAGATGCACTTAAATGGAATGAATTCAATCTATTATGCACAAAATATCTGAGTAATGCATGTGTTAGTTAGAAGGAAGTTAGTTTTAGAAGTATGCTCTCTGGGATTGATTTGATAGATATGGAATGATAGAATGGAATTTTTTTTTAATTTTTTGATAGATATGAATTGATAGAAAGGATGAGTGTCCCAAGTCGCTGCCCATGTTTCCAATATTTGTCATCATTGCATCTTTTTATGAAATTTTGAAGAGCGTCCAATGCATAGAGGTCACATACCATCTGGATACCGTCACGACCTCTTGATAATCGAAAGGAGTAGAGAGATTTAATAGAAAGAGAACTTAGTGCACCCAAATATTGACCATCTGGGTTTAGCTATGTTCTCTATTTGAAAAGAAAGAGAGCCAAAAGCACCCAGATATTGACCACCTGGATACCACTTTTCCCTCTGAATAAACTGAAAAAAGGAAACCAAGATAGAACTCCTATGCACCCAAAGTCCATCTGGATAACACCGTGAGCTCTTGATTCCATAAAGAAAATACCAAAGCAAACAAGATAGAACTCCTGCACACCCCGAGTCTATCTGGATAGCGTCGTGAGCTCTTGATTGCCAAAAAAGAAAAGACCATAGAAACCAAGATAGAACTCCAACGCACCCAGATTCCATCTGAATAGCACTGTGAGATCTTGATTCTATTTTGTAAATAAACAAGTAGATAAAAGAGAAGGAATGTCTAATTATTTCCCAGGGTTAAGCTCAAATCATGGAACTGCATGGCTGCCAGATAAGTGATAGCGCCTACCGCATTTATCCTAAATCATCATGGCCCTGAAATCAAAGTGAACATTCAACAGACAACAATCAAATAAAATAAGTAATGATCCATCATAGCTACTCTCCTCACTTGGTCGATGCTGGAGTAGTGTAAGAACATAACTGTGAAATATAGACTGACATCTGACCGACTGACTGACCTAGTCAAAAAAATTTATGGTTCCTCGATTTAGTTGGATTATCTTGATTGGCTCGACTCTTTTGATAGGCTTGATTGGCTTGATTGCTTCGAGTGTGTCTGGTTTCAGCAATAGATGACTCATATAAGACTAACCTATCTAGTTTTGAGCGTACCCATCACTATATAAGATGATTGATATGATTGATTGATTTTGATCCTTTTGGTGGTTGATCAAGATGTGTCAGATGGACCCAATGCTGATTCGCAAAGCTCATGATTGTGACATTTGATAGATTGGCTTGGTCGCCAGTTTGCTTGCTGATAGATTTGATAGATTGATAAAGTTGTCATATGGGCCCAATGCTGATTTGCAAAGCTTGTGATTGTGACATTGATTGACTTGGTTTGATCACCCTTTTCTTTGTTGATAACCGAGTCAGTTTTATTGCTTTGGGATTTTGCAATTTTTGAGGATTGATTTTTTCAGGATATTTTAATCTTTTTAGGATTTTTTGATGAGTTTTCTAATTTTTTTGGATTTTTTCAGGACATTTAGAATCACCCCTAGTTTAGTGGACCAGTACTAACCATGGATAAGTGTTTGTGCTCAGAGGGGATTGTGCTTCTAGAAACATCTTGGGTAATGAGTCTTGCATTTGGAGTGTGCTCAAGCTTTTGATCTTGGAGTTCGTTGATCTTTAGAAATTATCAACTTCAAATTTTCAGTTGTAAATTCTAGATAGGCCACCTCTTCTTCCCTTTTTTGTTTACCCAACTTGAGTTAGGTTGTTTGTAATCTTGAGGGGTCATTTTGTTTACATCTTTATGTCCAATAGGAGTTGTTATTTCAATAATACTTTCCCTACCTTTTCTTTTTCCTCATGGCTAAGAGAATTTTAGGCTTCTTCAAAGTTTTTCCTTTATTTATCATCATGTGTATTGTTGCTAAATCAAATGGTTAAACTTGTGTAAAAAAGTTGGGCTCATGGGCTAATGGTAAATAAATAGGAGAAAATTGAGATACCTAATTGTGAGGACTCCTTAGAGGTGATTGCACTCGATATCTTGTTGATCTAAAGACTCTTTATAAGAGACTTAATCATCTATTTATCCATTTTTCCACCCTAAATATCCATTTTCTCTATAAGAATGGTACCATGTGATTTTTCCTGCTAGGAGGAGACTAATTTGTCTGCAACATATCTTATACTCACTTAAGCTCTTATTCTACCTATTGCAACACTTTCTTTGTAGCATCCTTACTCTATCCATCCTTTTAAGCCTCTTGAGGCTATTGGAGTTGTAGAAGTGGGTGTCTTTGGTGGCAACCTACTAGGAGACTGGAAAGGAGGTCTTTCAGAAGAAAGGGACGATGAAAATTTTTCCACCTCAGTTGACTCATATGCAATGATGGAGAATTCATGATTACTTTAAGCTAACTTACGTGGATCTATTGTAGAGATAGTTCTCCAAATGACATCCTTACCCCATCTTTAACAATCACTTTTATCATATGAGCTTGCTCAAGGGCTTCATATATATTATCTATGATACACAATTTTCTTCATTTAGACCTCTTATATGTTGTAGGAGGATAACTTTTCTACCTTCTTCCTACAATAACTCTTTTTAGCTGAATATAACTGAAGTTTCAACTTGATCTCCATATAATGGAGATGATTGGCCCAATCGTGTGTGTGTGTGTGTGTGTGTGTGTGTGTCTATACACACACACACACACACACACACACATTAAAGACTATTAATATGAATTTATGTGGAAGCAAATGCATGAAACATAATATTTGTGAGGCTTAAAAAGTAGGATGTTGGTTTAGCCAAAGTGCATTACCAAAAAATCATAATGTCCTTCATGAGTCAAGGGTATTTTATTTACCAACTCTTCTCTCTAGATTTTTTATTGTCATTTTATCATTCAACTATTTTCTCACTCTCCAAGAAGAAAAAATAAATGTTAGTCATGTCTTTCAACACTAATTATTTTTTCTTGCTTCTATCTCTATCATGAAGTTATAAAATATTATATGATGTTATCACCAATCATTCCTTCTCAAGCCTTTCTATCTACATTATTTTTATTGGAAATGTATTGACCATGGGTAAATATCTAGGTCTATTGGCATACCCTTTACTTTTAAAACTCTTATATACTTCTCTGGCAATATGTTCAAGCTGAAATTGAGATAAAGCTCCACTTTTAGATTTCCAAGACCCTTTCCCTTTCTAATAAGTATTATATTTATTCAAAAGTGCTTTCCACCACTCATTATGTTTCCAAGATAGAGTGACTACTAAAATTTTATTTATAGCTCTCTTTGTATCAAGGAAAGAGGTTTCATTGAGTTGCCTGGGAATTGTGTTCCAGGAACCAATTGAAATTGGCCTTATTAGTATTCACATACTAGGCCTTGAATCATGTGCCAAGAGGATAATTAGAGACTTGGATCTTAATAAATCCCTAAAAAATCTTCCCTAGCACTATTTTTATTCTAGAACTATTATGGTTAACAAGTTTGGCAAGGTCTTAGTTTCTATTCAATTCTTGTAACAAAGGAACCTTAGAAAATTCAAGGCAGTTTTATTGTTAAGGGTATATGTAAGGAATATTAATCCATTAATCCTTGAGAAGTATTTAGAATGAAAATAAATTTAAGACTATGGTTTTCATCAATTTCTATTCTTTGTTGTGGTTTCATGTGATTACTTTCTAGGATAGACCTCTTGCAAAATTTTCTTAGGATCGTGCCTTTAGTTTTTTTAAAGATAGGTTCATTCAATTTAAAATTTCTTCTCTAGAGTCATGAAAATAATTTAAAGCTAACCAAAACATTGTATACAAATAGTTACATGTTCATACCCCTAATATTCGAACTTCATATTGTGAAAATTGGAGAGTAGCTATTTTCGATGAGCTAAGGCTTCAAATAGATTTATATATATATCTAGGGAAATAATTTTGGTTGGATAATTGAAGAATTTTTGCTAGATGTAGTTCATGTTAGGTACAATTTTATACCTTATAAAATTCTAATAGTAATAATAGGTAGGTGTTAGTTAATAGATTGGTCCTTCGAAAATAAATCTGAGAATGACTGATTATGCCCAAGATGAAAGGTAAATAAGAAACTTTTTGTCCTCAATTTTTGAAAGGTAAAAAATTAGAGAAAACTATACAAAATTCATCCAAATCATTATCCATACCTTTTTTTGAGTTTTTTTGTCATTGTTTCATTCATTGTCAATGGGTCAAAGTCGCCTGGTCTTCATTTTATTAAATTTGTCATTTTTAAAGTTAGTTTTTTAAGGTTTCTTGTAATTTTAGGATTTATACCCTCCATTGCAAGTAAGTTTACATTGTGTTTCGGAGATTTTTTCCCTCATTGCACATTGCCTTTCAGAACTTTTTTCCTCACTGCACATTGCATTTTAGAGATTTTTTTCCCTCATTGCACATTGCATTTCAGAACTATTATCCGTCACTGCACATTGCATTTAGGAACTTTTTCTCCTCAATTCACATTACATTTTGACTTTTTTCCCTCACTGCACATTGTATTTCAAATCTTTTTTTCCCTCACTGCACATTAGATTTTGGAACATTTTTACCCCAAATTACATACCCAGGTATGTGCAAGATCATGAGGGGCCAAAAAGTGGCAATGTGAAAAAAAATCCACTTTTCACTCGTCCAAAAGCGCATGAAAATGTTTGTTGACTTTTTAATAGGCCTGGGTGTCAGTACACCTGGGCAAACCTGACACCAAATCACAAGCCTAATCGGGTACCTAATTTTTTTGGGTACCCGAAACCTGTGGCATAAATCAAAACCCGCGAGCCGCTTTCCTCATTTCTCTCATCGTTTTGGGTTTGGAAAAAGGCTCTAAATATCCTATACATGATTTTTTCGGGTACCTAATTTCTCCAACAACAAATTCGACTCCGCAGTTTATCTAGTAAGTAAATTCTTGTTATATCTTGATTAATTTCTTTCATTTTCATGTTAAATGTACTTTTTTTTGGTTAAAATGGGGTTTTGTATTGATTTTTTTAATAATATATGAAATCAATTTGAAATTTATATTTGTATATTATTTAATCAGGCATGGCTAACAATAATGAAGATAATAACCCTCCCCCACCAAATAATGATCCCCAAAACAATCCAGAACCGCTTCAAAACCCTTAATCTTTAGAGGATTTGATACAAGACAATTTGAACACTATACGGGGCTTCAAAAACATGTATCAGAATATACCTACGTTAGCTCCTATGCTTGCCACCCTAAATACCATTGTTGAAAACATTGACACCCTTATGTAGCAACTTAATGTTGCTCTTCATTGGTGTGATGATATGCACGCCCAATTTGATGACGAGCTTGACCATGATGGGGTTGCGGCCCTTAATATAACTAAGGAAAATATAGCCTCCCTTTTTGTTAATCCTAAAATTGGATTAAAAGTTGACCCCAAAAAGCCCAAATTATCAATAAAATGGTGCACAAATGAAGCAATGTGCACACACTTTTGGGATCGCTGGTGGATGGTTTTTGATAAACCACCCCATAGCAATTTAAAGCTCCCTTTCTATTTCATAAAAAAATTGTATGTTGAGTTTGTGCTTGGTCAAAATGTTAATTATCTGAGCATGAGGCCCAACATGGGCGTAGGCGAAGGAGCTCCTCAGACTAGGCCATTTTCCCATCGCAAAAAGGCCACTACCTTTGTCCCCCCCACTGATGTCGCACCCCCTCCTCCAGTGCAGCATCTCGATATCATTACAGAGGATACCTCATAGAGTATTAAGGTCATTCACATGCTGAGTGACTAGTTGATCACGCAGACTAGGTCATTGTTTCCACCTGGTGTGGATGATGTTGGCGCATCAACATCTGGCAACAGTTCACATGTATGTGTGCCCCATACTTGCATTATGTGCAAGAATTTGTGCCTCAGACCACTTATTGATGTTGATACATATCAGTATGTTATTGACGAGGAGGACACAGGAGACGTAGCTACAGAGGCTGCAACACCTCATGGAGCATATGTGTCTCATGAGAGTGCTAAGGAGGGGTACGCAGAGCCACAGAGTCTTGTTGATACAGTAAGAGTAAACATTATAAATAAATTTGTCACATGACTTATTTAATTTAAAAATAATTTATTTATTTAGATTAGTTTTAATGGCTGCATGCACATATGTATATATTTGGTCCATTTATGTTCAGTCGATGACAGAGGAGGAGTTGAGATAGGTGGATGACTCCACACTTTCAGCCATTTCATTTGGCCTTGACACCTATATGGTATATTATAAATTATGTACCCATTAGTTTTTTTATATAATTTGGTGTACATGCTTAAATCTCTATCAATTAGAGTAATAAAATTCATACATTTACTAATATATTGTCATCTTATTGTACTCTTGCAGGTCTCAGTTGATGTCAGTGGGGGGCACGAGGGGGTTCCTTCCTCATGTGTCGACAAAGGAAAGGTAATTAATTGTTTAAGATTAATTATCCATGCATATGCATTTTACTTGTGTGTAGTAATAAATATTTTACATGCACTTTATTGTATAGGGTGTGGCTCTCGACGATGTCTCGACACAGGTTCGGGAGCCTAGGCTCACAGGCATCTCGATTCGGAGTGATAGCCCGATTGTACATAGATTTGTACATATTTTTATTTGTATTTTGTAACCAGGGTTTTTATGATGAAGTACATTTATAGATAATTGACTATCTTTTTTACTCTCATAGGTTACTCCTAGTGCTAGGGAGGCCCCATGAGAATCATTCCTATCTTTGTTGACCCAACCCACTATTCTAGAGGAGGGATCGGTGGACGTAAGTTTTAATTTTAGCTCAATCTATTTATAATTTTATTAATGCTATCATCGTATTTTGTAAATTTATTACTCTATGTTGCACCTTGGGCCCCTGCACCACTCTACTAATCTCATTATTGCAAATATATATTTATAGGTCAGAGTTAGTATCGCTGGCACTGTCCGTTCGCTACCAAAGACTTATGTTAGGAAACTTGATCGTGGTAGACGACCGAGAGGCCAGGTACATATGTTTGTATTAATTTATAATTTATAATTAAATTCGTGTTTGAATTATGAATTAAATATATGTACAAATCATGTAAACTAAGCAATCTAGCTTGGGATTGAACTCTTTTTTTATGCAGGATCAATCAGAGCCAAATACTTCTTCAAAGAGGCTATATTTTGATGATCCCCCTACGACATAGGATGTAGTTTTAGTTGTGGTCTGTAGACACCCTAAAATGGACAGGCTTGCGACTTTACATTAAAAACACTAATTTTTCATCTATTAATTAATGGTTTTTTAATCATTAATTAATCATCTATTTTCTTCTAAATTCATTTCCCAAATCATCTAATCCAATTCCCAAAATTAATTAAATAATTAATTTTATTTAATTAATTAAGCTTTAATTGATTAATTATCATTATTTAATTAATTAAACTCAATTTCCTATAGTTTAAATTCAAATATTTAAACTTACTAATTAAATTTTTCCAATTAAATTAATTTAAATGAAATCAAATAAAGCAATTCTTAATCAAAAAGAATTCAATTATCTCACATGTTGAAAACAATTATTAAATAAATGAATTAAATACTCATTTATCTTCAAAGAGATAACTCCAATTACATCACATGGGTTA
>MU226329.1:2013938-2034554 GCA_018584345.1 Thuja plicata | reverse complement strand
CTGATTGGAGTTATCTCTTTGAAGATAAATGAATATTTAATTCATTTATTTAATTATTGTTTTCAACATGTGAGATAATTAAATTCTTTTTTATTAAGAATTGCTTTATTTGATGAAATTAAATTAATTTAATTGGAAGAATTTAATTAGTAAGTTTAAATATTTGAATTTAAACTATAGGAAATTGAATTTAATTAATCAATTAATGGTAATTAATCAATTAAGGTTAATTAATTAAATAAAATTAATTATTTAATTAATTTTGGAAATTTGATTAGGTGATTTGGGGAATGAATTTAGAGGAAAATAGATGATTAATTAATGATTAAAAAACCATTAATTAATAAATGAAAATTAGTGTTTTTAATGTAAAGTCGCAAGCCTGTCCATTTTAGGGTGTCTACAACCAACAACACAGTTCACAAAGGAACCCAAGAGCAAAGATTAGAGAGCAACCCAAGCACCAGTCTACCGAGAGACAGTTTTATTTCCAAGAAATGTGGATCTGAGTTACACGTCAGATAAAACACTTGAGTTTTATATTTAGCTTTATTCTTATCTTTAAAACCATTTCTTGAGGGACAAGTAAAGCATATGTAATTGTTTTAATCAGTCTAATTGATTGAAAACATGCAAAATAGGAGATCAAGGTCAAGTTGTAAACCTTTGATCATAGAGTTTTTATTGTAAAGCGTGAAACCTAAATAGGTCAACACATTATATAAATAGATGTAGAAATCAATCAGACATTGAGGATTGTAGCCGCAACATACATCTATGGATCAGACAAAGAGTTTTATGCAGAAGGGCACAAAAGACAGAATTCAGTTATGAAGAACAAGATTCGAGGCTACCAAGTAGAACAGAGGTATTAATCAATCACTATAGGTGATACATATACATTGTGAACTTAAAGGATCTGTATTCAGAAATTCAAGATTGCATACTATTAGGTCAACAAGTTTTTTTGACTACTCTCTGATAGTTGTAGCAAATATAATAAATCCTTTAAGAAGGTGGACTTAACAGTCTTTTTGTAAATCTCTTAACCGAGTGCACACTTAATAGTGTCATTAAAATATCTTAACAGAGTAGACCTTAACAAGTCTCAAATGTTACTCCTAATAGGGTAAGATCATCAGAAGTGATCACACTTGTAGCCTTAAATGGCACCTTCCATTGTGAAGATAGTGCAGCTTTGTGGGTTTCATCCCCACCACAGTTTTTACCATCTAACAAGGGTTTTCTGCATTACCAATTCTTGTGTCATGTGTACTTACATTTCATGAATGTTTCTATCAATGTCTGCATGCAATTAAGTTTATGTTTTTATATTACATGCATTAGGTAGAAAAGCATCAATGGTCTGTAATGCAAGAACAAAGTATTAAGGGTTAATTGATAAAAAAATTTAAGGGTACTGATTCACCCCTCCCCTCTCAGTACACACCATTCCATTATTCCAATAATAGTGACCTTTAGGGACCCATGGAGAATAACTTCATCAAAGGATCAAGTTATGCACTTACTTTTGTTGATGATTTTTTAAGAACTTGGATATATTTCTTGCATATTAAAGATCGAGTTCTTGATATTTTTGTTGAATTTTATATGGTGTAGCAGAAAGAAAGCATATAACTATTGTTGAAATGACTAGATTTTTGTTCCATTATAAAATATGGATTATAAGTTTTGGGCTGAAGAAATGGCTTGTGCTACATATTTCATTAATAGGACTCCCACTAAAGCTTTGAAAGATAAAACCCGTAAAGAAGCTTGGTCTGGTAGGAAGCACAATTTGGAAAATTAAAGAATTTTTGGTTCAATTTCTTATGTTCATACACCTAAACAAAACATACACAAATTAGATGATAAATATTCTCCTTATACATTTTTTGGGTATGATGAACAAACTAAAGTATATAGAGTTTATAATCCTACTACTAACAAAGTTCAAGTTGCTAGAGATGTTTGTATTGTAGAAACTTGAGTTCATCATTGTTCTAATGTGAAAGATGTTGAATTTGGTGGAATTAAAGTTGTGGTTGTGGATTATCAACCTCCTTCTCTAAACCATACTCCTAATGCATCTATTTCTCTCCTTCTAGTGATAGTGATAATGATCATACTAGTTCTACTCGTAATGACTATTCATCTAGTTATGAGTCTATTACTTCTAAGAGATAACTTATTTGGTTTAAATTTTTACTTTACGAAAGTGATTATTACGTAGCTATAATGTGTGGTCTTAAACCTAGGAGAGTTAATTATTGTAATTATTGTTTGATGTCTTCTATTATGAATACAAATGATCCTAAATCATTTGAAAAATTTAAAATACAACCTCATTGGCAAAAAGCTATGAAAGAAGAATATGATACTTGGATTTCTAATAACACTTTGGATTTAGTTAGTTTACCTCATGGTAAGAATTTGGTTTCATGCAAATGGGTATACAAAACAAAATTAAATGCCAATTCTAAAATTAGTAAGTTTAAAGCTAGACTAGTTTCTAGAGTTTTTCTCAAATTGAAGCTTTATATTACAATGATACATTTTCTCCTATTTCTAAAATGCCTACTATTAAACTTGTTCTTGCTTTAGATTCTAAAATTAATTGGCCTATTCACCAAATGGATGTTAAAATTTCTTTTCTCAATGGTGACTTACATGAGGAAATTTATATGGCTCAACCTCCTGGTTTATTAAAGAAGGTAATGTTGGAAGTCTTATTTGGGAAAACAAGATACTGAGAGGGGAGGGTAAATTTTACATTTTTGAAACAAAATGATTCAACATGTATATCATGAATCACATTTAAACATTAACTTCAATACTGTAATAGATCTAACTGCTAATCACATCTATGATATCAATATGATAAACACATAACACAAATATTTGGTAACCTTGAAACCCTTGAAAGGTAAAAATGGGGTGGGGATGACACCCACAAATCTTCACTATTATTGTAATATAGTGTGCTTGTTAGGGCTACAAAGTTTTTATCACTTGTGATGATCTAATCTGTGAGGGGCTTTCCATGTTAAGAGCTTACAAATTTATTCAATCTACCTTAATTAAAGGATTTAAACTTACAACTAAGTAAGCACTCTATTAGGACATTTACAAAGGTCAGTTAGAACCACTTTGTTAAGATATTTAACCCGATTCAATTGCTAGAATGTATCAGTACATGATCCTTCAGTTTTCACTTCAAATGCTGATGATGGATCTCCTATTTCCAACTCTTATCTGATCTCAAAATCTGATATAACTCTTTTATGTCCTTAACTTCTCTTCTTGGTCACTCTACCTGATCTATGCTTCTGATATACAAAACTATGCTTCTTCCACATACACACACAATCTCTTCTCTGATATCTCTGCGTGTTGTAATTAGGGTTTTGAAACTTTCCTTATATAGATAATTGATGAAGCTTCAAAATAAAGATCAATGATCTATATTCATCATTTTTTTCACTTAAGCATTCCTATTATTTGATTGGTTACATTTCTTTCATAGGGATTAATGATCTCAGGCATAACACATAATTAACTCCTTAAATATCTTTAATGATCATTAAATCATACATAGAAGTCAGCCAAATGGCTTACCTTAGTGTTTGTGCCATTCCAAACACATATACCAAAACTAGCTTACTCAACATATGAAATCTCTATTTCTCGGTCAAAACTGTTATCTATATGTTGTCACTCGACACTAACTGTTCTATGCAACTCAGCATTCATTTTTCTTGGTAACTACTGAGTACCCAAAAACCATTGACTTTCTTGGAAGTAACTACTGCTCAGTCCATACATTATATTTACACAAGTCAAATGCATTTATTGGCCTTAGTAAGATGGCTCGGTCGTAGTGGTGACCAACCAACCTACCTTGATAATGACTAAGTGTGTGACACTAATAGACAACATGACTTGGAGATCAACAATCTCCCCCTTTGACATTAATGGCAAAAACACTTTTTCATGGATTTTTAGAACCTTAATAAAATAGTACTCTAGTACTCTAGTACTCCAGTACTACCCCTAAGATTATGACTTAGTCTTCATAAAGACTTCAATACATATAAATCGTGTGTTCATGACTTCTGACATACTCAAGACTTCAAAAATGAGTATTCAAAACTAATAAAATAGTATGTCATACCTTTCTGATCACATGCATTTTCATCTATTTCCCCTTGTCTTCATATATTTCCCCCTTATTTTTGTCACTCTTGGCTGCTGGGGTCAGATTGTACTTATCTAAAAATGGTTTGTGGAGCTCTAGAATCATTGCTAATGAATTTTCCCAACTAGATCTCACAAACTCCAAAACTTGTAGTTTAACTTCTAGCTCAGCAGCTATCAACCAAAATTTCTACAATAGAGAGAGGAGGATCTCTCCATATTGATTCCTTTGTAGTTATCACTTCTCTCTACATGACCTCCAAATGAGGTATCAACATTGTTTGAATAGAGATTAAATTTTCCCTTATTTTACCATCATTAGCCATTAGCTCAGCTAATATACCTTGGGCATGAGTCAACCTAGTGAAATGAATGGAGCTGGAACTTGCATCCATGCTCATTGAATGTCCTATTGACTTTAAATCTAATTGAAGCTTCTCATAAGCTGATGGTTCTCCTTTGTAAATAATTCTACATCACAAAGTTGTTTGTACAAAGAATGAACATTTTGTACAACTTCCTCTAAATTACTTACAAGATCATAAAGTGAAACATGTTTCACTGCAAGCTCTGTTGCAACTTTCTAAAGAACTTTGGTCTCAAAATTCCTCTCAAACCATTGCATGAGCTTCTCATTAGTTTCAATATCATAATTATTGACCTTTTGAACAATATGAACCAATCGATCTAAAATATGTGTTTTCTCATTTATATCTTGTAACTCAAATGCATCAACAAAGATATCCTTAATCTCATGTAATACCTATTTTGTTGATATTCTCTTCTTAATTCATCTTTTTTTCTCTTCCTTTTCAAAAATTCTACAAAATTAGCACTTGTTCAAATGTCAAGTTATCACTGTCCCATTTTGGAATCACTATAACTTCATCTAGTGTTACTTTTGTGCTAGGAGACTTGTCCTTTTTCTTGTGTGACCTTTTCTTCTTTCTCTCTGGTGTGTTGATACTTGATCTCTACTCTCCTTGTAATGTACTGATGTCACCATCAATTGGAACAGACTCCTTCTAAGTAGTAATTACATGTTGTTCAGGTGTATCAGTGATCTTAGTTTTAGTGAGTGCAAGAGGTGTGACATTCGGTAGTTGTACTAGTTCTTGATTAGCTTCTTGTTCCTTAGGCTCATGTCTCTCCTTAGTTCATGTAGGCTTAGTCTCCTTTGTTCCTTCATCATGAGGTCCTGAGACATCTTTTGTAGACTTATCTTCTTGAGCTTCCATGCTCTCATCTCCTTCTGCATTAATTTCAAAGTTATCCTCGGTAGGTGAATCTAGAATGGTGATTGTTGGCTTACCCTGCTCCTTGGTATTTAAACCTTGTGTATCCTCAACTATGATTGTGGTGGAGTTATCAAGTGTTGAATCCATAGTTGGTCTATCCTCAACCTTCTTCTGTATTTCTTCCTCAAGATTCTCTGGCTCATCAATTTCTTCTTTATTGTCAAGCTCTACTTGTCCAGATGTGCCTTCATCTGTTTTTGCGTTCTTGTCAACTATCAATCCAAAATTTATCTTCCAGATTAACGTGATCTATTGAACAACCCTTTCAACATCCTTCTTTAATATATAATATACTCTCAATTTAGGAATAAACATGTTCCTATATTGTTCCATGAATTTTTTTGTTTGCTTTTGTGTCAAATCAGGCATCAGTTGGACTAATGCACCTTCTCTTATCTGTCTTTCAGTCATAATGGAATACTACCATCTCTCATTAGGGACAAGATTCCCAATTTCTAATGGTTTCATCTTGAACGATCCCAACATTTCTATCATTGTATCCTCTATCTTTACCTTATCATTTGTACTCAACTTTTCAAATTTAATGAATTTAAATTCTGACAAACCTATGGAAATTTTTATGTTTAGGAAAATATCATCCATATTTGTCTGATACTTGTGTGTGGCCACCTTGAATGTTTTGATATCATCTGTGTCTGTCATCTCCTCATCTTCATCATCTTTTACCAATACATATCTTCTTCTTGGCTTCTTCTTAGGGTGGCTCTGCTCAACATTAGTTTGTACTTGCTTTCTTTTCCCATATCTCTCTCCTTTAGCTTTCTTTACTAAAATTTTCTTTTGTGGCTTGGATATTGTTGCAATTGTAGATTCCCTTGTTCTTGGTCTTGTTGTGGTAGGAGGAGTAGGATTCTTCTTTGAAATCTCCTTTCTAGTTGGCTCAAAAACCATTATTTCGTTACCCTTCTTATGTGCATCCACTTCTTCATCCTCACTTTCTTATCAATCACTATATTGGTCCTCACCATGACCTTGTGTGATCTAAAATGGTGTATTCTCCTCTTCTTCTTGACCTAACATTTTTTCAAGATTCTTAACTATCTTCTCTCTTTTTCTCTCCAAGGTTTAAGCCTTCATGCCCATGGTAATCTTAGACTTGGATTCCTCATACCTCCCAAATATATTAGCATTTTTGTCAATTTCTTCTTAGAGTAAATTTGTGATTGTTGTAGATGTTTCATCAATATTTACCTCACAGGGAAATGGCCTTAACCTTGCTACCCTCGGTACTACAACTTGTACATATGTGAATCAATATGAACAAGAAAACATACATCATCATAATTTTTCTCAAATAATGATACAAGGATTCTTCTCCTTATCATCATTTTCTTCTTGAATTCAAAAATTAATTTTACATAACACTATCAAAGTTTTATCCTAATTGCTGAATAAAATCACTTATCTACAGTGTCACGGTCCTAACTCTAGACAACATCTTCTAAGGTACAAAAAGTATTTTCAATATAGAAAAATATACAAACTATTAGGGATCCAAACTTACACATTGAGCTCTTCGTCTTCCTAATTGATGATAATTTCTCTACCAATTGAGTCATTTGTAGCTCGATAAGATCATATGTGTGATCCTTCTTGACTATCTTCCATGCTTGGTCAACTGCAATATAGGTAACACTATCCAACCTTCTCAACTGATAAAATTTGTGTGCTATTACCCTTGGTTCAAAGTTTATTTTAGGATCTATGATTCTAGAGATTGTCATACCTCGTTTGTTCCATACTGCCATAGTGTTTGCTTGAATCACTTCCTTACTCTTACATCACATAGTTATCTTTCCATGCAGAATAGGGTATCCAGTAACTTGGTGAATGATTTCATTGGTGATTTTTACTGGCCCATTCTCCAACCATAAATACATATCTTGAACCCTGCTCCAAACTATTTTAATCCATTCAACTTTGAAGTTGCAAGGGAAGTCTAGAGCATGAACTAACCCTTTGTTGGCAATGTGCTGGTGTTCAACTTTCAATGCTCCATTTATGCACAGTTTGTTATATGCTTGCCTCATCTCATAATCTCCAATCTTTCTTACTTTGCACATTTAGCATTCCCTCACATCATGAATCATTAAAACCTTTAGCAGGATTGATGATAGGGCTCCTGAGAGATCTCCCTTCACCGTAGACTCAAGTACTGCTCAGAAATTTAGTGGTTCACATACATCACTCCTAACCAATTGAACATTCTTTATCTCCTTGTCTTTCTTCTTCACTCCAACAAATGAACTGACAGCCATTTATTCAAGTAAGGGTTCATAATACGGATTCTGAGTAACTTAGCAATAATGAGTCATATCAATGCTTCATAGTATTCGTCAAAAATAAGCAGTTGAATCTTCAAAGACTACGTACAAATCACACTTTCAATCACCTTTGACTCGCTCTACAAATTCTCTAATCACTTTGTGAAATTAAAATGAACGGGAAAATTCATTATATAGACTCGAACAATCAAAATAGGTCTTGAATAAATGCTCTATACACAAGTGAGTGTAAAGAAACTATCTTGGTCCTTGTATAATAGCTCAGCTAACTCATTTCCTCATTCCATCACTCGGTCAAAATTGTGACTCGATCATTACTAACACTTCCACACTTAACTCGATCAATATATCCTCTCGGTCATTATGGGGGCTCAGTGCATACTGAGAAACTTGGTTACCATAGACATTAATACTGATGCTTGGTACCAATTGTGCAAATTAATTCCTTTCTTGGTTCTTGCCTTAGATCTGTCCTAATACATCTTGACTTATGCATATATGGACTTTAATACATCTAATGTTAGGAACTGGTGTTAGATATAACATTTGAAAAAAGAGTTCCTTACATACCTTATTTTCTTAATTGTAAGTAGTGTGATCACCTGAACCATTGGATTGGGTGATCTCAACTTCACTGGTTCCACTACTACTCGCTTCTTCTTTATTTCTCCATGTCTGATTCATCTGGTTCTTTATCTAGATCAATAGTAGGTGTTGGTGCTCTGGTCCTACAGTATCTTCTTTTATGGCCAATCTTGTGACAACTATAACAGACCAAACTTCCATTCATCCAACTCTTGGATTTACCTCTAAAGTGTGTCCTTATACAATTTTCTCCAATATGACCATATTCACCACAATAATGACAACTAGGCCTTGTATTGTAATCACAATTGAATGTGTTACCTTTCATAGGTGCATTGCCTTGTTTCTTGGATGTCCACTTAGATTTTGCATTGGATCTGCAGTCTTGGGCACTATGACCATACTTCTGGCAATTGTAACAATGTCCTTGAAATCTAGGTGAAGTAGGTTCAATGATAGTCTTTGACCTGCATTCATGTGCCTGATGTCCCTGCTTCTTATAGTTAAAGAAATATACATTGAATTTAGGCTTAGGATTGGACTAACCATTCTTGCTTCTTCAAATGTTTGTTGTGTGTCTTGGTTTCCCACAATGATGACATGTAGTTTTTTTGTTCTTTGGGTTTGCATTCCTCTATTCTCCACTCTTTTATGATTCTTCTTCTTCAGTAAATGATAGGTGCTCAGTATGGCCTAGTCTAGAGGTATCATTGGTTCTTCTTGGTGATCTCATCAGTTCCTCAAAATATCTCATGGATTCATTACGTTTGTTCATCCTCTCAATGAGTTCACTTTTAGATCTTAACTCATTTTTTAGTTGATTGTTCTCTAATCTCAGATATGTAATTTCAATGTCTTTCTTGTTTACCTCTTGGTTTGCAAATATAGTTGGTTTACCATGTCCAACTGATTTTTTGTGAGCTTCTACACATCACATGTCCTTTCATCAATTCTAGTATCCATTTGTCTCTTATCTTCTTCTGTCATTATCTTGTCTTCCTCAGTTTTCTTTTTCAGATCAATCACCTCATATAGTGTTACTGATTGATTTTCATGTTCTCTCTTTAGAGTTTTGACTCGTTCATTTAGTGTGTTGTTTTTCTCGAATAGATTTGCAATTACTACATTACTAATTTATTTGGAATTTCCATTATCAAATATAACTTCAGTGTCTTCTTGATATTGAGTGTCATTTAGCTGAGTTGCCAATTCTTTCCTTCTCTTTAAGGATTTCTTCAATTCCTCTCTTATTGTCTCAAGATTTTGCAGTGCAAGATGGATGTCAATCTTCTAATTTTGTATGATCTTTCCCAACTTATAAACCTTCATCTCCAGGATCTTAACTCTCAATTTGTTAGACTTCTTCTAAGAGAACAATGCTCTGATACCAATTGTTGGAAGTCTTATTTGGGAAAGAAAGATACTAAGAGGGGGGTGAATTAATATCTATAAAACTTTTACACTTTTGAAACAAATTGATTCAACATGTATATCATGAATCACATAAATATTAACTTCAATATTGTAATAGATCTAACTACTAATCACAACCATGATATCAATATGATAAACACATAACACAAAGATTTGGTAACCCAGAAACCCTTGAAAGGTAAAATTGGCATGGGGATGACACCCACAAATCTTCACTACTGCAGTAATAAAGTGTGCATGTTACGGCTACAAATTTTTGATCACTTCTGATGATCTACCCTGTGAGGGATTTGCCCTATTAAGAGCTTACAGATTTATTCAATCTACCTTGATTAAATGATTTAAACTTACAACTAAGTAATAAATATGTTAAGAGATTTACAAAGGTCTATTAGAACCACTATGTTAATATATTTTACCTAATTCACTTGTAGAATGTATCAGTACCTGATCCTTTAGTTTGCACTACAAATGGTGATGATGGGTCTCCTGTTTCCAACTCTTATCTGATCTCAAAATCTGATATAGCTCTTTTTTATCCTTCACTGCTCTTCCTGGTCACTCTGCCTGATATATGCTTCTGATATACAAAACTATGCTTCTTTCACTTACACACACAATCTCTTCTCTGATATCTCTACGTGTTGTGATTAGGGTTTTGAAACTTTCCTTATATAGATAATTGATGAAGCTTCCGAATCAAGATCAAGGATCTAGATTCATTACTTTTTCTGCTTAAGCATTCCTACTTTTTGATTGGTTACATTGCTTGCATAGGGATTAATGATCTCAGGCATAACACGTAATTAACTCCTTAAATGTCTTTAATGATCATTAAATCATACATAGAAGTCTGCCAAATGGTTTACCTAAGTGTTTGTACCATTCCAAACACATATACCAAAACTGGCTTACTCAGCATATGAAATCTCTGGTGCTCGGTCAAAACTGTTATCCATATGATGTCACTTGGCACTAACTATTATATGCAACTCAACATTCATTCTTCTTGGTAACTACTGAGTATTGTGCAACCATTAACTTTCTCAGCAGTAACTACTGCTCGGTCCATACATGATATTTACACAAGTCAAATATATTTCTCGGCCTTATTAAGATGGCTCGGCCGCAGTGATGACCGACCAACCTACCTTGATAATGACTAAGTGTGTGACACTAATAAACAACATGACTTGGAGATCAACATGTTTTAACATTTAGTTTGAAAATTAAAGAAATCTATCTATGGATTAAAGCATTCTCCTAGGGAATGATATTCCAAAATCAATGGTTTCTTTATTTCTCAAGGTTTCATTAGAAGTAAAAGATGATCCTAATCTATACATTAAGCACAGTAAAGATGACATTATTAATGTCATTTAATATGTAGATTATTTGATTCTTACTTCAAGTTCAAATAATTTAATTTATGATATTAAGTTTCAACTTAATCAAAAATTTCAAATGACTGATTTAGGGATTTTACATTATTTCTTAAGAATGTACATTTGGCAAACCCCTAAGTGTATTTTTATATCTCAAAGTAAATATGCTCGCGATCTTTTAGAAAAATTTAAGATGAATAATAATGTTCATGGTTTCATTTCATGTGAATTAGGATCTAATTTAATGCTTGATATGAAAACTCCTTTAGTTGATGCTACTTTGTATAGACAACTAGTTGGAATTTTAAATTAGCTAGCTCTTACTAAATGTGATATTGCTTATAGTGTACATTTAGCTTCTAGATTTATGTCTAAACCTCAACAAACTCATTTCAAAGTTGCAAATAGAATTTTGAGGTATATTAAAGGCACTACTTATGTTGGTTTATTTTATGATACAAATTCTAATTTTAATTTAAGAGGATTTACTAATTCAGATCTTGGAGTATATCCCAATGATGGGCAATCTACTTGTGGATACCATTTTTTTGTTGGATCAGGTGTCGTTTCTTGGAAAAGTAAAAATGAACATTCTATTTCTCTATGTTCTACTGAAGCTAAATATAAAGGATGTACTAATGCCTCTAAAGAAGCTTTATGGATTATAATATTACTTGAAGATTTGGGTCTACCTCCACAAGAGCCTACACCTTTTTATTGTAGCAACCAAAGTGCCATTGCCTTGGCAAAGAATGATATTTTTCATGCACGGAAAAAGCATATTTATCTCCAAAATCACTTCATTAGAGAACAAGTTGAAAACAAGAAAGTGTCACTCGTCTATTGCAAGGGGGGAGATCAAGTTGCTAATATTTTGACAAAGCCTCTTTCTAAAGAGAAGTTTCAATTTCAATGTAAAAATTCAAGGTTGATACCCCTTGATGTAAACTCCCCAAGTAAAGATTAAGTGGGGATGTTAGAATATTTAATTTTTCCTTGGTTGTATTTATTTAATTTAGGATAAACCAAGGTATCCTACATGTATTTTTTCCTCTAGTACAAGTAGGAGGACATGCCATTTCTTTGTTATTTCTTTATTAAGGAAAATAATTTATCCTCCTTAAGAGGATGTTAACACTTTACACATGCCTATTATGAATGGTGGAATTCATAGATTTGTGACTCTCTCTCTCTCTCTCTCTCTCTCTCTCTCTCACACACACACACACACACACACACACACACACACACACACTCTCTCTCTCTCTCTAGGCTTTTCCTCATTCATAATTCACAAGGGGTTTTTCTTTTCTTTTCCCCTTTCAAAACTTCTTGTCTCCTTGTCTTGACTCTTTTGGTGATTGCTCCAAGTTTATGTATTTCTCATGGTAACAATCTTCTCTTCAATTAATTTTCATTTCTTTTCTCTTGATTTTTTCCTTTCAAATACACCCACTCAAAACTAATGTGAAAATATGATGAGGTCACTTTCATCCACACACACATGGTACATTTTCAGCATGCTCGACGACTCCAATATCTCAATCCCAACTATGTGTGGGTGAGTCCAGTGGTTTATACAAGCACTTATAGGTACCAATTCACACTTTCAAGAATTCACATGCACAAAGGGGACCTCATCAATTGGAATTCACATAACACATTCAAGAGCTTTTCATTTCTCTCCAAAATATCATTATCATGCAAAGCACCAATAAAACATCCCACAAATGCACAACAAGGTCTAAAACTTGGATTTGGGAATCAAGGGCCAAATTTCATCAAACCTTAACTTTAAAATATTAAGAAAATATGAAAAAACCATTTGAGCTTTCATCTTACACATTCTAAAAAAATATTTACATTATCCAAAAAAAAACCAAGACAAAAGCTCCAGCCATAAAAATGTGAAAAACCCCCATTCACCAATAAAGCATACATAATACGCATAAAACACCAAATTTATTCCTCAAATCTCTCAAAGGAATCCATAGAAATCATAATCCATCCTTTAATATCATTTCCAAATAATCAAAGATGAAATCACTTCAAATGGTTGTAAATTGCAAAATCCTTCTCCAAAATGAGTTGAAACTTTGGAGGAATGTAAGAAATGCACCAAGAAATCCAAAAATTCAGTGCCCATAAAAATTATACCCTTCAAAAATATACCCTCTTCCCAAAATTCAAATTTCTTAGTTGGTTTTTTTGAAGAAAAATCCCCAAATTTTATATAAACTAAAACATCCAAATGGAGTTTAAAATAACTTTTTAATCAAATTACTGATATGACTTAAACTCAAAGTAATATTATAAAAATTAAATAATCATACAATTTCATCAATAAAATAAATAAATATCAAGCCCTCTAAACCAATTAAAAAAACACATTACAATAAAATACCTAAAAAAAACTAGTCGACAACACAACCGCCAACTCAAAACTGACAAAACTGAATGACATAAACCACAGACAAGGGAAATAGTTGTTACACAAAATGAAAACACATAAAACTCATGCATACCAAAACATAGCCGAATGTTTCCTTAATGCAACTGGTGAGTCTTTTAACACATAGAGGAAATTTCTTCTCAGACTTGTAAATAAAATTTTGGTTGAATACCAGTTGGCCACATGACCACCTCCTTATTTAACTATCATTGGGTTATTTATAAATATATTTTGGGCACAGTCAGACCTTCCAATTCAGGCAAAATCAATGCCCGGTACCTGTCCACATTAGTATAATAGTTGACGCACATATGCATATATAATATCTAATAGCGAAGGGGATTGAGACATCGTGTGGACCTCATGAATGAGAAACTATGAATTCATCCCTCTTCATACAAACAAATCAGATAGGATCCATAAAAGTAGTAATATAATCATAACAATAAATGGATATCTATAACTCGTAATCATTTAAGTAATCATTGATATATACCACAAAGAATACCTACTTTAATCATATAACATAAACATGTTCATCATATCATTTAACTACAATATCCTCAAATATATAACTGTAGCAAAACCATTAGACCCATGAAAAATATTACAAGTAAAGCCAATGAATCCATCAATAACATACATAATTAATACACTAGGTCATATAAATATAAGAGCATTTTAGTATTGAAATTAAAACATCACTGTAATATATAAATGCATCCATCCATCATCATATAACATCATAGAATCTACTAACATACACATCATGCATATATCATCACTACTAAATCACTTGAATAAATAACTACTCACATTAGTAATGATATCATATGGACAAAATAATAGATGAGTAATCCAAAGTATCACACAATGACACTAGAATTGTAGCTCAGATCAAAAGAATAACACATGACAAGATGCACACAATGTATGCACTACATAGAGAGAGAGAGAGAGAGAGAGAGAGAGAGATGTATCAATATGAGAAATGCATCCTCAAAAGTAAAGGTGAGGTGGAGAGGGTAAGAGGGTAGTAGAGACCCAAAGACTAGAGAGAGAGGTGAGAGAGAAGAGAGGGAGAGAGATAGGTCTAGAGTATGGAAGAGGTAAAGAAAGTGAGATACTGAGAATCAAAGAATACTATTATGATCATGTTGATTGCTCAAATTTGACTATTTGAAAATGTATATGACCGTCAAAAACTTAGAATCTACATTATAACTCCCATAGATCTAAAACCACTCTCAAACATCCTAACAATATATACATGAAATATAACTTAAAGTATAAGAAAGGAAAAGCACACCTTGGAAAATGACTTATACTTTTAATGTTATATTTCATGTAACTATTCATGTTAAGAGATTGATTGTGACTTGATAATGAGATATTTTTTGTGTTTGACACACATCATATAGAGAGCATTTTTTAAAATTGGCGCACACCATAAATTGCCTTCGGAAAATACCAAGCCTTAGGCTTGGGTTTTCCATGGGAATCCAACCCAAAGGCTTGGACAATTATAACAAGCATGGGACATGTTTTTCAGAAAACAAAGAAAATATTTCTCACATTGTTGTCCATGCCCCTGTCAAGCTTGTATGTGGTTAAATGTAGAAAAAATCAAACAGCATGATGGTATTAATCTCTTTGTTAGCTATCTAACCATATAATTTATTTCAAATTTTGATTATGTTAAACTTTCTATCTATAATATTTTTCGTGTGTCCACTATTTTTTTTTTTAAACCAAGAAGTGATATTTTTGGCGTAAATTTTGGTTCATTCATCAAATTTTGAAAAACAATTACATTTATATAAACTACACTCTATTATACACACCTAAAAATTTTGAATTTTGATTATGTTAAACTTTCTATCTATAATATTTTTTGTGTATCCACTAATTTTTTTTTTAAAACCAAGAAGTGATATTTTGGGCGTAAATTTCGGTTCATTCATCAAATTTTGAAAAACAATTACATTTATATAAACTACACTCTATTATACACACCTAAAATAATAATTTTTTTATTTTCAATTAGTTTATAACATTTTTTTTGGGGGGGGAGCATGCTCAAATTTCACATTTTTATGATGTGTCCACTTCAAAAATTAGTAAAAATACATACATTCATAAAAAAAAAATAGCCAAAAAAATGGATAGACCATGCGATGTTATCTAACTTCTCACTAGAGGTATTGAAAAAATCAAATCTTTTTTGACATTTTAGGGGGAGCACACCATACGCTATGTTATGTTTTTTTGAAAAAAAATAGGACCACCTTGTGAGATTTCTCTTTATGAGGTCCTTAATCTCCACTGTTGCTTTTTAAAAATAGTAGTTTAGAAATTACGCTACGCGTATAACTACAACTCTTGCTATTGTTGCATCTTCAAATTTTGAGTCTAACTATCTTAATTTTCTCATCAAAGTTCATAGTTTTCTAATTTAAAAGGAAAAAATGACATCTCTTGGCCCCTTTTTGGTCCCACATATTCGTGCACTTGCCCTATTACTTTGGAGCCATTGCATCGTGATGATAGTTCTTCTAAATATTTTAATCATCTTGCTTTAAACGAGGAGTCTTTCTCTCCACTTTATATGGTGACAATATTGATGAGGATAAATTGTTCAATGAAAATGGATATACTATAAAAACATTGCATTAGATGGGTCAGTTGATAACATAAGTCTTGCTTGGTTTCCAAAGGATTCTGCGAGGTTCATGGGGTTGACTACTCTAATACTTTTACACCAATCACCAAAGTGAATTCCATCCAACTTGTCCTTTCTATTGTTGTAGAAAATAAATGGGAAGTTCATCAGATGGATGTGAAAAGTACATTTCTTCACAATGATCTTCAAGAGAAAATATGTATGGAGCAACCAAAAGGGTTCATTCAATATCCTTCATTTTTTTCGTCTTCAAAAGTCTCTCTATCACTTCAAATAGGACCGTCGGGCCTGGTATGCCAAGATGGAATCCTTTCTTATGAAAGTTGGGTTTACTCATTTCTATTATGATCCAAATATCTACATTTGCAGCAAGATGATACTTACATTTTTTATTCTATATGTTGATTACTTGTTGATCGCGGGGAATCACTCACCCACCATTCAAGAAAAAAAATTACCTTTCATGATTGATTATTTATGTTAGACTTAGGTCTTCTACACTAATTCTTGGAGATTAATATCACTCAATCTTCTTTAGGGATATTTTTTGCATAGCATAAGTATGCTCTTGATATTCTCTCTAGATTTTCAATGAATGAATGTAAGCCTACATCAACTCTATTTTTTTCTAGGGTCAAACTTGAAGCTAATTGTCCTTCACCTTTAGTGAATGGAAATTTGTATCAAAATCTTATTACTAGTCTCAAATAATTGAATCAAACAAGACTTTAAAGTTCATATGTTGTAGGTGTCATCTCTCACTTCATGCAGGAGCTTCATGAGCTATATTGGAAAGCAACTAAGAGGATTCGTCACTACTTTTAGGGTACTTACAATTATGGGATTCACAATTAAATGGGTCTATATTTTGACTTAGTGGGATACATAGATTCATATTGGGCAAGTGATTCTTATGATTACAAGTATACCTCTAGATATTGCTTCTCTCTTGGTACTGATCATATTTTTTGGTCAAGGAAGAAGCAATCTACAATTGATATTTCATATATAGAAGTTGATAATTGAGGAGTTTTTAATACTTGCTACTAAGGCTATTTGGATTTAGAACATTCTCACTGAGTTTGGAATTGAATTTAAAAAGACCACAATCATCTTTTGTGACAACCATAGTTCTATACAAATCTCTCATAATTTGGTCCATTAACAGAAGACCAAGAACATTGAGATCTAGATGCTCTACACTCAAGATTTGATTCATGAGAAGATCATTGATCTTGGGCATTGTCTGATGTTATATAAAATTGTAGACATCTTTACCAAACCCTTCACTAAAGTAAAGTTACTTCATTTCTTAGCTTTGTTGGGGATATGGAATTTGTTTACTAAGGGGACTTCTTAGTCCCCCCACCCTCTTTCTATTTTGGGGGAGTGTTCTCTCTCTATTTGCAGGGGGATTCTCTTTTTCCTTAAGGGGGCTTCTTCTCGCTGGGGGCACTTCTTGTACATGGGTAACTCATTAGGAATTGTTTTCAAAACCCATATTTAGTGTACATTTTCCCCCAAGTTGTACTTAAGGGGGTTGTTAGCTCCATGTTAGTATAAAAGGGGTTCTTTAGCTATCTAGTTATTTATTATAAAGTTCTACACTTTAGCTCTCTTTACACTTAGTAAGCTTAATATGGTCCTTTTTCTCCCACATTAGTTGTGTTTTTAGTATCTTGGGTGGTAAGTGCCTTATATACTCACTGATAGCTCTCATATGATCATCTCATTCCATTGCATTGGATATAGTTGCATTGTAATTATATTTCGTAGGTTTTTCTTATGCATTCCCCTACTGCTATTTTGTGTCTTTAGAATTTGCAATTCTCTCTTGTAGGATAAATCTATGTTGCAATTTAATATTGTATCATTTACATTCATAGCTTTGTTCATATTCACGTGTATTAGTTTTTTTGGGTTATTCATTTTTTCAAATTTTAACAAAAAGATGTTGTGACATGTCAACATTGCAAAATATTTCCATTGAATCTCACCACAAAAATGTCACACATGATATCCATGGTATCAATAATACAAGTATAGACAAGGGATTCACTTATTCAATGTCAAAATCCATAGTAGAGAAAATATTTTGGTACATAATTGGATATGGTTATTTCATCACAATGTCAAAGTTTTTGGATAAGATGAAGAGAACATAAAGACAAAGGAAAATAAAAAACTGGGACGATATGGAAGAAGGTCTAAATTCCTTCAATGCATTGCATCGTCCCTGAGAAAATAAAGATACAAAAAATAAAAGAACAAGCTAAAACATAGAACTGCATGATAGATAAGCCTATGTTTCAAGGTACCTACAAATTAACTTGGGTCCTTTAGAGGAAAGCTGGTGTAGGGGCACCTAGAGCATAGGGGTCACCAAGAGGCCCTAATAAAGATCCAAGGAGAGATGAAGAAAAATGAGACCAAAAAGACCAATTTGATTTGTAATGAGGTTTATTTGACCATAAATTGGTCTTTCTGGGCCATTAGTTTCATCAGAATGTAACTAGAATCAAAATATGTCAATGTAATCAAAAGTGCCCATATAATTATATGTGGCCTAATGAGGACTAATGTAATGGTCTAAGGGGTAGCAATAAGGTTTTTGTAAATGGTTTGTGTTTGGGGGTCATGTAAAGACCACTTTGAATGTAATAAGGTTCATTAGGAATGTAGTTGTTGAATTGACAACTTAGTTGTCAACTTGACAACATTTTAATATCTTTGTAACTAGAGGACAGTCAGTTATAAAATACTCCAGTCAGTTCAAGGGTAGTTAATAATAGTAGTTGTTGGTTGTGTGGGACTATCTATGGTCTATTTATCATGTAATATCTTGAGCAAGTAGAAAATTTGATGTAAGAGGTTGGAAGTTCAATAAAAGTTGGTAATCTATATTTTTCCATGTTTGGACAGTTATAGCAGTCATCTTTATTCATGTTTTTCTAGATCTAAATACCACTTTCTTAAGTTCTATTTGATTGGGAATGCTTCTATATTGAGTTAAGTGTATTTTTATTTTGAATGATTGCATTTTATTATGTATTGCAAGAGAAATATTTATTTGAAGGAGACGGTCAAACCCTCGAATAGGGTAAACGAAGGAGATAAAAATGTGATTTCTCTTAGATTATACATGGAAGAATCCTTTCATCTTGGGAAGTGATGAGGAGTGGGTGAGCACATTCTAGAGTGCAGTGAAGGGTGACTGTACATTGTCACATAGAGGACAGTAACGGTGAAGTTTTAAGGGAGTGTCCTTCATACATATTTCAAGAGTTGTGTGGAGGAGACAGGTGTTAGAGAAGATAGTGTAGTGTGTCTCAAGTTCTTGGAAGAAGCAAGGTTCCCAGGGAAGGGCTAGACAATAAAAGTATATAGGTTTACTTAGTTAGTCAAGGGTGAATGTAAGTGTGGGTGAAGCCTTAGGAGATTGGTTATGATGTTAAAGTGTCCAATACATTTAGGGGTGATGGGACACATTGTGTTGGTTGTTGGTGAGTGACTATCTTGTAGGGACAGATTTTTGTCTTAGGGGACAATGTGGAGAATTAGTATTGTTTGTAGGCCAATTGGCATCCAGTATTGGTGAAGGAATTATATTTTGTGTGGGGAATGATTAGAGAGTTTCTCTTTGTGTTAATGAGTGGTGGATCCATAGAGAGTGATCCAAGTTGGTAGGTTATTGAAGGGAAGTAAGTGCTTGTGGATTGTGACAGTCACATCACATTGTACAATATGAATGGATGGTTCAATTGAGTGGGTGCAAAAATTAGTATGTGGTGTCTAGTGGAGGAGAAGTCAGATAATGAAGGAGTAATGACCATTGATAGGTCTATTGAGGGGGTTGGGTCCATGGTGGGGATCCATGTGTGAGGAAGTTATGAGTGTTGTTACAAAACAAAGGAGTGATATGAATGTCTTCTAAAAATATTGTTGGTTGACCACTAGCCTCCACATGAAGTGGTATAAAAGAAGAAAAAGGTCTGGGAGGTCAGACTTAATATGTCATACACAAGATCAGAGAAGGAGTTGATCAAGTTGTGGAAAGACTTCATGAATGATGGAATGAAGAAGGAGGAAGTAGAGAGAAAGAAGCAGAGATAAGAAGTGTAGGCACCCTAAAATGGTTGCCTAGACTTCGGGCCCCATTTATCATTTTATCAAATTTCATGAATCAATGCTTTGGAACATTTTCAATTCAAATCAATTTCCTTGATCAAATTGTAATTAATTCAATTATTTCAATATTTCCTAAGGTTTGACCATT
>MU226329.1:1960091-1993142 GCA_018584345.1 Thuja plicata | reverse complement strand
ACATACATTATACATATCCTCATATAGTATTTTGTACATATGTATACATTCCTCCTTTTTCTTTTTTTTTACTAAAGTATATTGTACATATGTATACATTCCTCCTTTTTTGATAATGAGGGCAAAGTTACTTATAGCTTGTCAAAAATGTGAGAGTGTGAGGATTTGATTTCCTCCATCATCTTCTCCCATTTCTCCTTTAAATTCTCAAGTGCCATATGCTCAAGTGATATTATCACATGCATGTCATATATGATGTCTGCCACAGACATTTCTGGGGTTGTGATTAGATTTTGTGCATCTGTTATATGTTGTTGCAGAGTGGTGAGGTTTGTCAAAATATGAGCTTGTAGCTCTGTAACCTCATTTCTGAATTGTGCCTCTGCATCCCATATCTCTTGTCTCTCTTGTCTCAATCTGTTTACCACTGTGATCTTTTCATGATGCAGCTTTATAGTGTTTGCATCAGAGGTTAAACTTTGTGCACTAGCTGTTAGATCTGAATCTAGTTGTGACAAGTTATCACTATTTTCTTTTGCAAAATTTTCTAATGTGCACAATTTCTAAACTAAAGTAACAGCTTTAGCAATCATAGGTTCTAATTGACTTGCTAGTTCAGATAGCTTTACCTTGTTCTCTGCCACTTCTTGGCTGATATTTTCAAGTAGTTTGTGTTGATATTTAATTTCTGCTTCTTCTTCCATTTCCTTCTCTGCATCTACATTTTGATTTTTGATGGTGTCAGTAAGAACTTCTATTTGTTCCATGACTGATATACTATCTTCAATTTTGATATCTGAAAAAAGTTGATGTAGAATGTCCCTTTCTTTATCAAGTGCTTGGGCTTCCCTATGTGCCTTTTTCATTTTCTCTTGAATTTATTTTCTCTGACACATCACTCCAAAATTTTGAAGTGCTTCAGTATCTAAAGTAGATACATCCCACTTGGGTATTTCTATTACCTCATCAAGTGTTACCGCCAAGATATCTTTCTTCATTTCTTTCTTCTTCTTCTTTGGCTATTTGGTAGATTGGTGTACTACCATTTGTAGACCTTGAGATTGGATGGATTGTGTGGGTGAGGGTCGAGAAGATAAAGCATATTGTTGCTTCTATTCTGAGTCCACCAGTTGGTTTTGTGAAGACGTCTCTGCATTGGCCTTGGGTGTATCAACAGATTTATATTCCTTTACTTTCATGCTCTCAGCCTTCTTGACTTTTTCACTCTTTTCTTTCTCTTCATCCTGTCCCAATGTTTCATCTATTTTAGTATTTTCACCTTTGTCTTTTTCAGTAGACAACTCTTACTGAGTGTCGGTTGCATCCTTCATTTGTGTACCTATATCTTTTTGAGTATTTGATGCATATTTATTTTCATCCTTAGGTATATCATCATATTTCTTAGATGATTTCTCTTGACTTGATTCAATATCAATAGCTTGTATTAAAATTTTCATGTTGGTCAGTGTATTGACCTCTACATTGCTAGTAAGTGTATCATTTCCATCGGTATTACCTTGTGCAACATTGATATCTTCATCTTTTTGCACCTCTTCTGTAGTGTCTTTTCCTATAGTGTCATTGATAATGTTATCCAACCATGGTTCATCATTGATATCATCAGTTATGTTACCTTTTATTATCAAATCTTCTTTGGTAAACCTCTTCTTCATTACTCAAGTCAATATGAATTGCACTTGGTAGATTTTGGCTTTCCTCACTCTGAGTTTTGTTAAGAGTAGTGTCGGGCCATACTTCATTTATAACATCAGTATGCTTGGGGCCCGTTGTTTCACTCTCTTCTTTATCCAATTCCATAGATGAGTCATCTTTTCTATCTTTGATGATGATGTGTTCCTTCTTTGGGATAACTTCCTTAGTGGGCTGGTTAAGTATCTTGCACCACCTTTTTATGTTGTCTTGATCAAGATCAATTAGCTTCCTTTTGAGAAATTCATATGCTCTCATTTTTGGTGAGAACTGCTTTTCATATTTCTTCATCATCTCATTTATTTCTTCCTTCTTTGAATCTGAAGGCATAAGAGTAACAAGTACTCTTTCTCTTATTTATTTTTCTTGATGCAGAGAAAATGTCCATCTAGCAGACAATCTCTCTATTAGTTCCTTGGGAACGCCATATTCTGAGAATTTTAGTGGAACATAATGATGTTTGCACATTTTTCCAATTATAGCTTCTTCAATCTTGTTTTGATCCTCTGGATCAAATTTTAACCATTTCCTAATGTTAGGATCAGAAATAGATGGTGATTTTGAGATATTCTTACAGATTTCATCAGTTGTCTTTGGAATCAAGGGTTCTTTCCCCTATTGCACATATATGTTAGATTCATCCATAGCTGAGTCTTCTAGATCCTCTTTTGTCCTAAACCATTTCCTTCTTTTGGTCTATTGCTCCTTTGGTGAGACCATTTTTCTCTTGTATGTTCTCACTCTACCTTTCTTTAGTGGTGAAGGAGTTGATTCCTTTGCATTTTTGCTTCTTGTTATTTAAGCGGCTATTGTTCTTTCTTTCTTAGGTGGAGGTGGAGGTGGTGAATCTGATTGTGTACCCTATAAATCATTCTTTTCTATTTCTTCACCGATAGGTGACTGGCCTTCAGTTTGTTCCTCCTTTCCTTCTATTTCCTCTTCACCTTCTTCAGTAACTGCGAATTGCTTGGTTAACTTTTTAACCATCTTTTTCTTCTTGTTTAAAATTTTCTTGACAACAAGATCTATCTTGATCTTTGGTTTGGCTTCTTCATAGGTGCCAAATCTTTCTTTCTTGTTGTCAACTGGTTCATTAAATAGTGCCTTGATGCACTCAGTGGCTTGTCCTGTTTTGATCTCATATTCTAAATGTGATAGCCAGCATTTCCTAGGTACTACTGCTTGGATAGGTAAAATCAGTATCTACCATAAAGCATATATCCTCTTTGTATTCTTCTATCAAACTTTCAGGTATCCTTGTCCTAGCTTGACACATTTCCTTAATACTTTTGAAATATTCATTCATTAGGTCATCAAAATTTGTTCCTAATGACTTTCTGTACTCACATATCTGTATGGTTACAGGTTTGCTTATATCCCATACTACTTTTCCTATGGAAGGAAAGTATTCTTCAAAGTAAAAGAATATGCACATAATGAGGGAACCAAACTTACAAGTGTTTGTCTTTGAAGATCTTACGGTGTTCATGTTCTCCTTGAGTTGATTCAACAAAATCTTTGCAAGATCCATCTTTTTTCCTTGTTTGATGATCTTGTAAGTTGTTCTCATAGCAGTGCTTGCTATGCTCTTCATTCTGCTAGCCTGGAAGATCTTGTACCCTACCACACATGCACCAAATTTGAGTTCTTCATCCGTGATAGTGTTGACCTTGAGAGCTCTTTTGTCTGATTTTGCACCAGTTATCTTTTCCACTTTCTTTAGGGATGGGTGCTTGTGAGCTTGTGGTTTGTCGGTTGTAGGATATCCAATAACTGTATGAATAACATCCTTTGTTATTCATTTTGTCTTATTAAGCCATAAAGTCTGGTTATCCATTCTGCTGAGAACTATCCATATCCATTCTGTCTTAAAAACTATGGGAAAGTGTAATCCATTTGTGAGACCTTTCACTTCCAGATGTTTGTTCTCTTCTTTCAGGTTTCTAGCTTCATCACAAAGTGCCCTATAGGCATTATCTAGGTCCAAATCTCCTAATTCTGAGATCTTGCAATTTATATAGGACCTTACATCCTCTACCAGCAAAACCCTATGTATTAAGGTTCAACACAAGTGCCTCTACAGATAAGATTGATTGTTTTCTTCTTATCCTCTTTCAACTTTTCAACTCTAGAAGTAGATGCCATCATTTTCAAAAATTTAGGGCTTTCCGTAATTTAAAAAGTGCAATCAGTGAATGCAGGTACTTACTGAATCTCTTTGATCGCTCGTGAATCCTTTGAGTTGAGTTAAATTCTTAATGAGGTCGCACTTCAATTTTCTCTCCAGTCACTCTGCGTAGCTCTGCTTGGTTTCTCAAAAATCATGGGTGCAAAATGAGTTCTTCCATCACGCTTTTATAACTTTTGTGCCCTAAGTTGTCATTAATGCCCAACAACTCATCGGTATACAAAGACTGATTTCGTCGGTTGAGACATAAATAACATCTTCGGTGTAGGTGCAAACTATCGGGGTTGCTAGCAGCTTTGGTGACTTCATTGATGATTATCGGTACAGTGGCGATGACAACTTTTGTCAGCTCAAGGATTACCAATGTCTGTTTGTTTACACTTAGTGACTTGGTTTTTGTGTAATGACTGATACATTCTGGTAAGTAGTGTTAGCTATTCTGTATGTGTTCACCGATGCTAATTTGTACCCAATAACTAATGGTTGTTTTTGAATAATATTACAAGTAACAATATAGTGCATCTTCAATAATGCTAGTTTTGTCTATATGATCAATATGTAAATGGAACCAATGCATAATATAACTTGTCATAATGTAGTTCCATACTTACTTGTGCAATTTAGTTGGAGATAGTGATGCCACTAGATCTATTGGATGGGGCGTCATCATTTGCATTGCTTGTTCCAGCACCTTCAATATTTGTGGCTTTTACCCACATCTTATTTCTCATCTTCTTGATGTCATCAATGGTGTTTCCATTGGGATAAGTGCTTGTTTTTGTTAGTCAGTCTTTGCAATCTTTTATCACATGTCCAACCTTATGACAATGTAAACATGCCATACCTGGATTGAACCATCCTCTTGGTTTTCTAGTCCATTTTCTCATATAGTTGGCAGATATATGACCATACCTTCCACATCCTGTGCAATTTACCCATGTGTTGTAATCCCAAACATATGAGTTTCCTACTCTTGTTGGTTTGTAGCCATTATCAGGTTCTTTTGGTGTCCATGCTTTCTTATTATTTTTCCAGCATTCCTGATATGTATGTCCATTCATTTTGTAGGTAGGACAATACTTGTCCATGTAGGTTTCCTTCTTTGGTTTTGTCATCTTGGATCTGCATTCATATGCCTTGTGTCCTTTCTTGTGACATTTATAACAATTACCAATGAAAGTAGATTGTGATTGAGGAATACCTTTCATTTTGTTTCTACAAATTTTTGAGGTGTGGCCTGGTTTTCCATGGTGATTGCATGACAGCTTCTTGGTCCTTGGAGTTTCATAAACATTCTTTTGATATGATTGATTAGATGATTCTCCATTGTCGGCGTACCCTATTCCTATGTATTTGTTGACTCTTATTTGACCGTCAAGGAAATCATCCATTATTTTATTGCTATCTTCAGCTTTCTTAATCAATTCATTGTGTTGATTCTAAATTTTGACTTCATGCTTTAGTTTCTCATTTTCTTCCCTTAGCTCACCGATGATCTGTATTCTTTCAATGAGTTCAGTATTTAATTTTTTTTCCTCTTGACTCATAAGAATAGTTTGGTTGGTAATCTCATGGTGATGGTCAGTAAGTCTTTGAATCTCTGATTCTTTTTCTTGTAGCTTCTCTATAATTTTCCTCCTATCATCAATAGCCAATGTCCTCCCTGATTCATATTTTCTTGAATAATTCATGACATCAATCATTTTTACCATCCGATTCTCTTGACCGATTTGCAGCATATTGATTTTCTCTGTCAGATGTAGATTGACTTCTTGTAGACTTGTGATTTCTTCTACTGATGTGTCTGAAGCTTTTCTTGTTGATGATTCAGCATAGTTGAAGGAATCTAGGATCTCCTCTTCTTGATAATATTTTTCATTAAGCCTAGTTGCCATGATCTTTCTTTCATCAAGAAACTTTCTCATGCTTACTCTCACCTCTTTATATTGCTCATAGTAAATCTGAATTTGTAATTGCTCATTCTCAATAGTCTTGTCTAGTCTGTACTTTTCCATTGTGTTGATATTTTCTCTTAAGTCTTTAAGCTTTTCAAGAAAGAGACTTAGCTCTTATTCCAATTGTTGGAATTATTGGAATGATGTACTGAGAGGGGAGGGGTGAATTAGTACCTCTAAAAAAAATTTATGTGGTTGGCCCATTAACCTTTGTGTCGTCAGATTTGTATATACCTATCTATCTGTTCATCTTTCTCTATGTATGTGAAATCATAATATAAGTTCTTTACACGTGTAAACATTCAAGAAACATACATGAAAGTAAATAACACATAACACATGATATGATATCGTAAAAAACTCCTGTTATGAAGTAAAAACTACGGTGGGGATGTCTACCCACAAAACTTCACTATCTGTAGATAAGAAGGGAGTCGGTAAAGGCTTATAATTGATCGTTTCTAATGATCTACCCTGTTAAGAGTATTAGAGTGGAGACCTGTTAAGATCTACTTCATTTGAATCTTTAGCAACACCGTTAGGTGTGCACTCTATTAAGAGATTTATCAAAGAACTGTTAAGTCCACCTTCTACAAAAGGATTTTAGTTGTGATGCACTTGTTATAATGCAACTACAATATAAATGTTGATCTGATAGTGAATGCAATCTCTAATTGTTGATAATAGATCCTGTATAGCTTACAATGTAAATGTAATCACCTTGAGTGATTGAATGATACCTTGTCTCTGCTCGTCGGTAACCTTTCTGTGTTCTTGATAACTGATTTTATCTATCTGTGTACTTTGCATGAATTCTCTTCTGCTACTTAGATGCTCTCCATGGCTACTATCATTTATCAACTGATTACAAGTCTTGCTCATTACAAATGATTGAACATCTATTTATACTAGTTTCTAGCTCTATTCTTGATTCACGCTTTTCAAATTAACTCTAGATCCAAGGTTTACAACTTGACCTTGATCTTTAACTTTAGATATGTTCTAGATCCATTAGGATGCTTTAAAACATTCACAATTTTCTTGCTTGACCCTCAAGTAAAGATTTAAAAAAAATAAAAACTCTATAAATAGAATTACAATGTTTTATTTGACGTGTAAATTCAGAACCACTTTTTGCGGGTTCTGTAACTGACTGTCGGTTTTGATGGTCGGGCTGCTCTATCAGTTCTGTCACTTTTGTACTACATCAGTGTCCCTTAATTGAACTATTCATTGGGTATGCCTTTTCTGCTCCGTCGGCGATGTTCTCAAAACTATATTGTCAGTTATGCTTGTTCTCAGTTTGACTCTTGTCAATGTTCATTGGGCAATTTTATACTTAGCATTTTTTACAATAGATATTTTTGTCTCGTCGGGTATGCTTGTTGTCCATCGGTTATGCCTATATCGATGACCTTTATCATGTTTTTCCCTTTAAGTATACTAATGGAAAAACTTAATGTCATCACATCCAAGTTAGGTAAAATGTATAGGATCATTGAAACAATAACCATAAGCAAAAAATCAAGAAAAGCTTACTTTCCATGTCCTTGCGACTCTTTGTCTTTGAATAGACGTCATCGAGTAACTCGAAAGACATGAAAATCACCAATTGATATTCAACCAAAGAAAATTCATAACTGCTTACATGCCCCTAGTTTGAAACATCATGGGAACATGAAATAGTTATAATCAAACCAAGATCATTCTATATGTGTTTAAGTAGTATTGAGAAATATCGTCGATTCATTTTTCAAGCACAATAGAGAATCATCAATCGTAACTTGGAATTAAGAAATATGTTTTTTATGTCTGAGTATATGAGATTAACTTTTTCAGAAATTGAAATCCAATGTAGTGTTTTTATGTCTTAGTATATGAGATTAACTTTGTCAGCAATCTAAATCCAATGTAGTGTTTTTATGTCTTAGTATATGAGATTAACTTTGTCAGCAATCACAATCTCTATTACAAGTAGGTGGTGTTGAAGAAACACCCTTGTTTGTGATAGTGACGTTTTGATGCAAGTATTAAGAAATACTATTTTTATAGGCAAACCATCCTAGATGGGAACATAGGACAACCTAGAAAACGTAGTCCAAACAGGCTAACAGAGATGCCCCCAGTGCAGAATGACTATTCCTAAGACACAAATGCAGACAAATCCCAGGCAAGGATAGGAAATTTGTAAGGAATCAGAGTCAACCAATAGCACAGGTGTGATCATGAAGGATTAGTGTCAGCAGTGCATTGATAGATGGATCACAGAGTACAAGTGATGCATGTTTTCCAGGTTTTCACCACTCGACAAAGATTTTTATTTTTTCTACCAAGATGCCTGTTTGCCAGGTTTTCGCCAAGGCACTTTTCTCTTTTTCACTTTTTTTATTCTTTTTATTCTTTTCTTTTTTTTGTTAGTATCAAGGCGCCTATTTTCTAGGATTTCACCAAGGATACCTTTTTTAGGACCTTTTCCACTATTCTTGGATTTCTTCAGGATCAATTTTCTGATATTTTTGGTATTTTTTGAGAATGATTTCCACTGCATGGCTCTGTTAGCCAGATATCAAGCATAGAACTGCTTCAAGTGTAGAGTATTGATGGGATCAGGAAGAACATCTCCATTAGTTGTAGCTAATTGATAAGCTCCAGTCCTAAAAGTTGCAGTTATAACAAAAGGCCCCAGCCAATTGGCTTCAAACTTCCCCTTTTATTCTCTGTTTGGCTAATTTTTAGGATTCTCTCTTAGAATGAGATCCCCCACTTGAAATTGTCATGGTTTTACCTTCTTGTTGTACCTTTTTTACATCCTGTTTGCTACACTTTGAGATGATCGAATACTTGTTGTTTGTGCTCATCTAGTAGTTATAGTGCATGAACCCTATGAATGTGGTATTGTTCATCTGTAACAAGACCTTGGAGAAATACTCGCAAAGATGGAATTTCTATTTCAATGGGTAACATTGCTTCTACACCATAGACTAGAGAAAATAGTGTGGCTCCATTTGCTATTCAGATAGTTATTTTATAGGCCCATAGTGCCGGATTAAGTTCCAAATGTTAGTCTCTGCCAGACTTACTCAAAGTTCTATGTAATATTTTTAGAATGTTCTTGTTTGAATCCTTAGCTTGTCTATTACCTTGAGGATAATAGATTGAAGAACAATGTTGAGTGATATGAAACTGTGTACAAGGTTCCTTGATATCTTGGTTTTTGAACTGACCCACATTGTCTGTTACAATAGAAGAGGGTATCCCATACCCATAAATGATGTAGTTTAAGATGAACATAGCAACCTATTTTCCAGTGGCTTTGATCAATGATACAGCCTCGACCCACTTAGTGAAATACTCAATGGACGTAATGATGTACTTGTGTCCACTTGAAGAATTAGGATAAATCTGTCCAACAAGATCAAAGGCCCATTTCTAAAATGGCCAATGTGTTATAAAAGGTATGAGTTCTCTGGCTGGAGCATGGATAAGGTTTCCATGTGTTTGACATTTGTGACATATTTTAAAAAATTTTATGAAATATTTTTCCATTGTAAGCCAATAGTATCCAACTCTTAATAGTTTCTTAGCTAATGAAAATCCATTCGAGTGCAATCCACATACACCTTCATGAACCTCTTTTTATGCACGGTCAGACTCTTCTTGTTCTAAACACCTAAGAATCATACCGTCAAGATAAGTTAGTAGTAATGAGGACATAACGTGATGTTGTCCTAATTAAAGCTCATTTTTCATTCCTTGATAAGCCATTAGATTAGGTTTGATCGGTAAGATAACAAATTATTTTGGCATATCAGAATTGGTCTTGGGCATTTAAAGCACAAATCACTTGGGATTAAGGTGTATCAAAGGCTGGAAAGGATAATTCTTCCACCAAGAAGTTATAGCAGAATTGGTATTCTTCCAGTTGTAACATGGATGCTAGCGTGGCTATAGCATCTGCAGATTTGTTTTCTATTCTTGGAATTTGTAGGAATGTGATGAAGACAGTAATTTTTCAAATCTTCTATTAGTTGTTTATAAGGAATTAGTTTCTCATCTTTTGTCTAATAATCACCATTTACTTGGTTGATAATGAGTTGAGAGTCACCATACACATGTAACTCTATGATTTTCCATTCAATAGAAAGCTTGAGTCCATTCACCAATGCTTCATATTTTGAGATGTTATTTGAGCATGGAAACATGAGTTTATATGTCTTAGGTATCTTATAGCCTTGAGGAGTGATAAATAGCACCCCTGATCTATATCCTTGTTTTGTGAAAGAGCCATCAAAATACATCTTCCACGGATATTCAGTTAAGTGCATGATTGTCTCATCTGGAAATTCAATTATCAAAGGTGCATCATCTTGTAATGGTGAATCAACTAGTTGATCTACTAGGACTTGTCCTTTGATATCCCTGATGTCCACATACTCGATGTCAAATTCACTTAGAATCAAGACCCATTTTGCTATTCTTCCTGTCAATGCTATTTTATTCAAGAGATATTTGAGAGGATCAATTTTTGCAATAAGTTTCACTGTATGCAAGAGCATGTAGTGTCTCAATTTATGGGATGCAAAAAAAAACCGCTAAACAAGCTTTTTCAATGATATTGTAGTTGAGTTCATAAGACACCAAGGTCATGTTGATATAATATATAGCTCTTTCCTTTTTGCTTTCATCCTCTTGTGCTAAAAATACTCCAAGTGATGTAGCCATAGCTGAGATATAGAGGAGTAATGGTTTTCCATGAATAGGCACCATGAGAAAAGGAGGAGTAGCCAAGTAATCTTTTAATTCTTTGAATTTTTTTTCACAATGCTCATCCCATTTGAAAGTAACACCTTTATGTAGCAATTTTTTGAAAGGTTGCCCTCTATCTGCTAGTTGGTACATGAATCTCCTGATGGGCTGAAGTCTTCCTTGAAGTGTCCTCATTTGACTGATATTGCAAGGAGGTGACATTTCCATTATATATTTTACCTTTTTGGGGTCCACCTCAATTCATTTAGCTAATACAATAAACCCTAAAAGTTTCCCTGCTTGGACTCAAAATGCACATTTCTTTGGAATAAGTGTTAATCTCTAAGTTTTTGTTGATCATTTAGTGTCCACACTTAGTCATCCATTCAGGCAGTTTTGGTTGGCTACCACTGTGGCCGAGCTAAAACAGTATAGGCTAAGCTACCCAGAAAGTCACTGCTAAGCTGAACAGATCATAGATGCTGAGATATCCAGCAATTCAGTGCCGAGCGCTAGAGACTTAAGTGTCAAGCAAGAAAGTTTTGCATACATGTCAGATATGACACAAAATTTAAGTTAATATGTTTGGGCCAACTTATGAGTGTTTTGGGCCAACATATGTGGAGCATTTAATATTCTTTATGGATTTAATTACGTATTTAATTGTTTTATCCTAAGCATGTCATGTCGCCTATCAGAAAATTGGAATGCCTAGGAGGTATAAGTTTTATTTTTTATTGTTGATCTAGATCTATTCGCCAGATTCAAAGAGTATAATAAGATTGCTTCTTACCTTAATTATGTGTGAGATATTGGAGAGCATAGAGAGAAGGTGTATACATACATGAGAGATGTGTGAAGGGTTGTTTTGTCAAGAAGCATATATCTAGTAGAGCAGAAGAGCAGTGAGCAGAAGAGTAAGGACATATCAAATTAGAAGATCAAAAAAGGTATTATAAAGAGGAGATTCATTATCAGCATCAGAGTGCATATCAAAGGATCATATCTTGAGACATTCTAATAAGTGTATCAGGTGAAATCTCTTAATAGATTGGTTCTAGTAGACCTTTCTAAATCTCTTAGCAGAGTGCTTACTTTACTGTAAGTTGAAATCCTTTCACAAGGTATATTGTAATGATCTAAAGCTCTTAATCGGGCAAACCTTTAACTAGGTATATTGTATATTGTAATCAAACTCTTGTAGCCCTAACGGGCACACTTTATTGCTATAGTAGTGAATAATTTGTGGGTGTCATCCCCCCCCCCCCAGTTTTACCTATTTGGGTTTCTGGGTTACCAAATTTTGTGTATTGTGTTATTCATTTACTGTCATGGATGCTAATAGATGTTAGATTGTTTACATATTTATATGAATGTGGATCAGATTGTTTTAAAGGGACTAAAGTTCAAGATCTGATTCACCCCCCCCTCTCAGTATCTTGCTTTCCCAATAATGTATTTCCAACGATTGGTATTAGAGCTACGTTCTCCTACAAAAGGTTTAATTAGCTTGAGAGTATAGATCTGGAGATGGAGATTTATAGATTGGGTAAAGTCATTTACAATCAAAAGATTGAAATTCAGCTAGCATTACATCAGCTTGAGACAACTAGATAGGAGTTGAGGAAGTCATTGACATCTAGGAAAGATTTGACCAAACAAATGAATGATACTCATTATCAGGAAAAAGACACTGTAAATCTATTTTAGAATGGAGATTCTACTGAGAGAAATACAAAAATTGCAGATCTAATGGAAAAGAACAATGTACTATGTGAAGATGTCAGGAACCTAAAAAGAGAACAAGAAATGTAGACAGTAAGACTATGTGAAGTAGTGGAACAAAAGAAGAAAGCTGAAGATGAGAAAGTTATGGCTGAAGAAGATAAAAGAGTGACAACTGTCAGACTTGATGAAAGGAAACATGATATGCATATGATGACAATCAATTAGGTTGACATGGAAAATCAATTGCTACTTTCAAATCAGGAGATCAGTAGGAAAGACATGGAAATTGTGAATCTGATATATGAGAACAATCAATTGAAAGATGATTTGAGATCTGAGAAAGAACTAAATGAAAGGTTGAATAAACCTAATGAATCTTTGACTCATTTCAAGAATCTAATGGAAGCATCAAGAATACCAAAAGATTCTTCTAGATTAGGTCACACTGAACCAAAAACATCTACTGAGAAAGGAGAGTCATCAAAGATTGGTGAAAAGAGGAATGCAAAGACAAAGATCAACAAACCTGTATGCCATCACTATGGAAAACCAGGACACACTGCAAACATTTGTCGAACGAAGAATGGTAAGTCTAATCCTAAACCCAAGTTCAATGGTTATTTCTTTAACTATAAGAAATTTTGACATAAAGCACATGAATGTTGGGCTAAGCCCAATGATGCACCTCCCACATCAAGAATTAATGGATATTGTTACAATTGTCAAAAATTTGGACATAAGGCACAAGATTGTAGATCTAATGCTAAACAATAATGGACATCAAAGACACAAGCAAAAGCACCAAGAAAAGGCAACACTTACAATTGGGATTATAACACAAGGCAAAGTTTTCATTACTGTGAATAATATTGACATGCACCTGAAGACTGCATAAAGATACATTTCAGAGGAAGACCTAAGAGTTGGATGAATGGAAGCCTAGTTTGTTTTAGTTGTTTGAAAATTGGTCATACTAAGAGAGAGTGCAAGACAAGAGTACCTACTCCCATTGTTGAGGAAATTAGAGCACAGATGAACCAAACATGGGTAAGGAAAACAAAGCCGAGAAGTAGTGAATCTACTGAAGCCGAGGTCACCCAATCCAATGGATCAGGTGATCACACAATCTCAAACTAAGCAAAAGAGGTACGTAAAGAATTGTATTTAAATTTCATATCTTAGATCAGTTCCTAACATATACTATGCCAAAGTCCATATCTGCATATGATAAGATGCATCAGGACATATTTTAAAGTTAAAGTACCGAGCAAAGTAACTTAAGCACTAGAGGTGTCGAGCATCAGTATTATATTGAGACTGAGATTGTTGGCATATGTGTTGAGCTAGTTTGGGTTGCGACCAAGAGATTGTCAAAGTCGGCCAAGGACAACTATTTTACACTAACTCCAATGGACATAACATTTATTGCAAACCTACCTCAAAGCCTATAAAGGGATGAACCGTTCATGATTCATTTCACCTTGCAATTTGAGATTTCCTGAAGTGTTGAAGCATTGGCAAACTTGATTTCAGCAGAGATTTTTCAAAGAATTCTATAGTGTGTTGTCATCCATTCAGCAAAAGTGCGAACTTCGACAATTGTTGAGGTACTGTTTTTCATCTTTGAAACCCTTTATCATGAAATCATGGCTGCTAGTTTATCTACACCAGTTAAGCGAATGGAGAAGGAATTGTTAGAATTTCAATTGGTGAGGAGCAACACCTGTGTGCCTCCCAACTTTAGAGCCATTCCTGAGAGCGTGATCAAAGCTGATCTGACTGGAGTCCTATCTTCGATCCCTCTGAAGGTACTCATGATTCATGACATTAGGGCATGTGACATGTGTAAAATCAATGAAGTTGGAGACCACAAGCTAAGGGAATCCTACGGGAAACTATGTATAGATGGAGCCCTAAAACCTGAACACAATCATTTAGCCGAGTGAGGGTTAACTCAAGCCCTAGAGTTTTCAAGGAATTTTAGGGAAGAATGGATCAAAATGTTTCTTAGCAGGGTACATGATATGAGCATTTGGTTGGATAATGGACCAGTAAAGATTACCAAGGATATCATACGTCATGTAACTGGTTACCCTACAATCAACAGGAAAAGGACCATGAAATGCCAGAGTAAAGAAGACATAGAGAAGGTCACTAAAGTTGTATGGAACAAAAGGGGAATGACTATTTCCACCATTGAAGACCTAGAACTTGATTTTTCTATGAGGGTTATAGCTCACAAGTTCTATTAGTCAAGCTGGCTGGACAGCGTGCCTTGCATTGCAGTAGACCAAGCATGGAAGTGTTATATTATGGTGACTGATCAGGAAAGTGATTTCCACCATTGAAGACCTAGAACTTGATTTTGTTGTGAGGGTTATATCTCACAAGTTCTATCAGTCAAGCCAACTTGATAGCGTGCCTTGCATTGCAGTAGACCAAGCATGGAAGTATTATATTATGGTGACTAGTCAGGAAAGTGATTTACCGACATGTTCTAACCCTAAAGTGGCATAAATTTTGTATAAATTGGCTTAGGGCTAGGGTTTTCATTTATGTTGTTGTTTTACAGCGGTATTGAGTTGTAAGGGATCTGCGCATTGCGATCTAATTGTAATCACAGGATAAGGATAATATTGGACTTTGATGTTTGGTGGACGTAGCCTAGGGTTTGGGTGAACAATGTTAAATCTTTGTGTCTTGTGTTCTCTTCTGGTTTGGTTAATTATCCTCTATTATATGTTATATATTTCTGCATGTAATTGTTATTTTTGCCTTGTTAATCCTAATAGGAAGATCGTCAAGAAGTATCACACATATGACTTGGCCAAGCTATAGCTAACACAGCCTGCCAAGAACCTTGCATCAATCATGAAAGTGAAGAACTCTGTGTAAGTTTGGATCCTTGCTTGTATGCATATTTTTCTATGTTCAAAAGACTTTTCCTACCTATGGAAACATAGTATGGAAAATAGATAGACCTATCACCCAGTAGATAAATGTATTGATTCAACAGTTAGGTGATAATTTTGATAATGTGATGGGAACATACTTTGTGGAGTTCAAGAAAAGTATGAGACTGAGAAGCAAAATTCCTAGTTCACTAGTGGAACAACATTATGAGGATGTGTGTTTTCTAGTTGACACAGATTACACTTATTTTTAGGCTATAGTACCTAGGGTATCATTGCTAAGTCCATTACCTTATGAAGTAAACATAGATGAAACATCTGTAGTAATCACAGCACTCCTAGCCGAGGAAATTGACAGTACTACTAAATATTTTGGTAATTATGAAGAAGCCAAGGCCAAAATTTCTATGAATCTAAAGGCTGGCACCATGGAAAGAAAGAGGAAAAAGATTGTCAAGAATTTGAAAAAGATGGTTGGCATTGCAAGTGATGAGGAAGCAGAGGATGCTCCTCTAGAATTATCTACTGGACAAGGAGAAGACATACCTAGTGAAGAAGAAGAAGAAGAAGTTGAGTCTGAAGAGGATGTAGTTGTTAAAGGGAAAGGGAAATAGCCAATAGTCGCCAAGGAAACCAAAGCAAGCAAAGTTAAACCTTTGGTTACCCTTCCTACTGTAAACAGACCAAGGACTAGGGAATCAGCTATTTCACCTCGTGTGGTGAGAACATCAATCTATACAAGGAATAATGCTACCGAGAGCAGCTCAGGGAAAAAGAAACAAGTCAAGACCAAGGTAGTGCCGAGCAGTTCTGCCAAGAAAGCAAGGAAAAGGAGACTAATCTTGAGTGATGAAGAAGATGAGGAAAATGATACTGATGTGTCAAGCAACATACCTATAGCATCATTCAAACATCCTATAGACATTGATGAGGTATGCAATAACATTAGAAGTTCAACTGGGTTATCTGGATTTAAATTTAGCAAATATGAAAAGCAAAGCATAGAGAATAAGGTCAAGTTACAAGAAGCTCTATTAGACATGATGAGCACATTTAAATTGACACCTATAGAGATAGGAGAAAATTTCCCTATAGAACTTTATGATTTCTTATCTAGTAAATGGGAATTTACATTGATGACTAAAAGACAAATCAGAGAAGCAACTTTGGATAGAGTCATCCCACAATTGACAAAGAAATAGAAAGCAAAATTTGTTGATCAATATAAGTAGAAGTTTGTACCCAAATATAAAGCTTATTCTATTTTGAAGAATGATATTGAAGGAGTAGTACAACAAAGTACTCAAATTTGGAAAGAGATTTTTTGGTTGGCAGTTCCAAGGCTGCGTAGAAATTTAATTTCAGCAGGGCAACTAGGTGATGAGGGTTGTACAGTTACTTTTAATGATAAAAATTGGAAGGTATCAAAAGGTTCCATAGTAGTAGAAAAAGGTGTGAAAGTAGGCACCTTATATCTTTGTATAGTCAATATTGTTCCTTCTACTTTAATTGTTATAGAGAAAAATGAATGTTCAGGAACAGTTGCTACAGTTGAGCAGGTTGAACATGAAATAGTTGATGTGGATACATAAACAACACTATTGTACAATAGACTTGGGCAGATGAGTGAGAAAGGTATGAAATTACTTCACTCAAAGAAAGTTTTACCAGGTCTAAAATTTGTAAATTTAGATTTCTATGAAAGTTGTGTATGGGAAACAAAAGAGAGTTAGTTTCTTAAAGGGTGGGAAGGAAAAGAAAGATGATAAATTAGAGCTTGTGCATATAGATGTATAGGGGCTAGCTCATGTATCTTCCCTTGGTGTCTCTCTATATTATGTTACTTTCATTGACGATGCAACTAGGAAAGTATGGGTTTATTTCCTTAGGCAGAAATCTGATGTGTTTGAAACTTTTAAGAAATGGAAAAGCTTAGTTGAAAATGAGACCGGTAAAAGATTAAAATGTCTCAGATCTGATAATGGTGATGAGTATTGCAGAAAATAATTTGAAGATTATTGTTTCTCTAATGGTATCCATAGGCAGAAAATAGTTCCAAGAACTCCACAATAAAATGGAGTGGCTTAACGCATGAACAGGACAATAATGGAGTGTGCAAGGACTATGAGATTGCATGTTGGGATCCCCTTAAACATGTGGGCAGGGGCTATAAATACTATTGTTTATTTAATCAATAGAGGTCCCTCTACTCCTTTGGGTTGTGGTATTCCAGAGGAAGCATGGACTGGTAAGAAGGTAAGTTATTCTTTTCTTAGAACCTTCAGTTGTGAAGCATTTGCACATATAGATTTTGAAAATAGAACCAAGCTAGAAGCAAAATCAAAGAAATGTGTATTTGTTGGATATGGCATTGATGAATTTGGCTTTAGACTTTTCAATTTTGAGAATCATAAAAAGAAGCAGGGATGTCATATTCAATGAGAAAGTGTTGTACAAAGATCTGTTGCAACAACATGAGAAGAAAGACACTGATTATGTAGAGTTAGATGATACTCCAAAAGATAGTGTTCCAGTAATTCCTTATGCTCCACAACAATAGAAACAACAAATACCACACACCCCAGTGAATGTTACATAGTCAACAAGGCTAAGTAGACCTCCAGATAGATTTTCTCCTTCTTTGTATTCTATTTTATTAACTGATGGTGGTGAACCTGATTGTTATAATGAAGCTATGCAGGTGGATACAAAGCTTCAGTGGGAGTCTACAATGATAGATGAAATGGACTCCTTGCTGAAAAATCAAACTTGGGATTTATGTAAGTTACCTGCAGGTAAAAGGGCTTTGTAGAATAAATGGGTTTACAGGTTGAAAGAAGAAGATGGAGGTAAGAAAAGATTTAAAGCCAGATTTGTCATAAAAGGATTTGCACAGAAACATGGTATTGATTTTGATGAGATACTTTCTCCAGTTGTTAAAATGACTTCTATTCTATTGTTTTAAGTATTGTGGATGCTGAAGATTTGTATTTAGAGCAACTTGATGTTAAAACAGCTTTTCTTCATGGTGATTTGAATGAAGAATTATATATGGTATAGCCACAAGGATTTGAGGTCAAGGGTAAGGAGAGTTTAGTGTGAAAATTGTAGAAAAGTTTATATGGCTTGAAGCAAGCACCTCAGCAATGGTATATTAAGTTTGATACTTTTATGAATGAGAATGGATACACTCGATGTAATTTTGACCATTGTGTTTATTTCAAGAGGTTAAATGAGGACAACTACATTGTTTTATGTTTATATGTTGATGATATGCTTGTAGCTGGGTCTAACATGGATCATATTGAGGGGTTGAAACAATAGTTAGCAAAATCTTTTGCTATGAAGGATTTGGGGGCAGCAAAACAAATCCTTGGCATGAAATTTTGTAGAGATATGAAGAATAGAAAATTAACTCTATCTCAAGTTGATTATGTTGAAAAGGTGTTGCAAAGATTCTCCATGAAGGATGCCAAAGTTGTCACTACACCTTTGCCTGGTCATTTGAAATTGACTACGGAGATGTGTCCAAAGACACCAGAAGAAGAGGCTAAAATGGCCAAGATACCTTATGCTTCAGCTGTAGGGAGCTTAATGTATGCTATGGTCTGTACTAGACCAGACATTGCACATGCAGTAAGATTCGTTAGCAGGTATTTGAGTCACCCTAGGATTGAGCATTAGAATTCAATCAAATGGATTCTCAGATATTTGAGAGGTACATCTAATAAGTGTTTATACTTTGGGGGCTCTACTACTACTGTTCATGGTTATGTTAACTTAGATTTGGTAGGAGATATAGATACCAGGTGGAGTACCACAGGTTATGTATTTACTATTGGTGGGACAACAGTGAGTTGGATTTCTCAGTTACAAAAGGTGAATGCTTTATCCACTATAGAGGCAGAGTATGTTTTTTCTACTGAGGTAGCCAAAGAGATGATATGGCTTCAATTCTTCATGGAAGAATTGGTACATCCACAGGCAGATAACTATTTGTATTTAGATAGTCAGAGTGCCATTCATCTTGTGAAGAATTCTTCTTTGCATTCAAAGACAAAGCACATACAGTTGCGGTATCATTTCATTCGGTCAATTTTGGATGATGGGCAGTTAAAGATGGAAAAGATTCATACAGATGATAATCCAACAGATATGTTTACAAAGGTTGTAACAATGGAAAATTTGAATTCTTGTTCATTTTTGGTTGCTCTTCTAGATTGAATAGACTAAGAGAACAACAGAGTCTAGGAAGTTTGGATCCAATGGGAGCTTCATAAGGTAGTGGTTTAGCTACAAGATCAGTCTCCAAGTGGGAGAATTGTTGGTTTATGTGGAGTTTGATCAGTCCCCAAGTCGGAGATTGTTATATTATGGTGACTGATCAGGAAAGTGATTTACCTTTCAAGTGATTTACCTTTGTGCAAGGCATGGGGTTCAGGGGCAGCAGCCCCCGCGGCTGGGGGTTTGGAGGCAGAGCCCCCAAGAAAAATTTTTGAGTCTTAATTTCAGCCAATTTTTTGACTGACATGTTCTAACCCTAAAGTGGCATAAATTTTGTATAAATTGGCTTAGGGCTAGGGTTTTCATTTATGTTGTTGTTTTACAGCGGTATTGAGTTGTAAGGGATCTACGCATTGCGATCTAATTGTAATCATAGGATAAGGATAATATTGGACTTTGATGTTTGGTGGACGTAGCCTAGGGTTTGGGTGAACAATGTTAAATCTTTGTGTCTTGTGTTCTCTTCTGGTTTGGTTAATTATCCTCTATTATATGTTATATATTTCTGCATGTATTTTTTATTTCTGCCTTGTTAATCCTAACAGGAAGATCATCAAGAAGGATCACACATACAACCTAGCTGAGCTACAACTAACACAGCTTGCCGAGAACCTTGCATCAATCAGGAAAGTGAAGAATTCTATGTATAAGTTTGGATCATTGCTTGTATGCATATTTTTCTATGTTCAAAAAACTTTTTCTACCTATGGAAACATAGTATGGAAAATAGATAGACCTATCACCCAGTAGATAAATATACCAATTCAGCAGTTAGGTGATAATTTTGATAATGTGATGGGAACATACTTTGTGGAGTTCAAGAAAAGTATGAGATTGAGAAGCAGAATTCCTAGTTCACTAGTGGAACAACATTATGAGGATGTGTGTTTTCTAGTTGACACAGATTACACTTATGTTCAGGCTGTAGTACCTAGGGTATCGTTGCTAAGGCCATTACCTTATGAAGTAAACATAGATGAAACTTCTATAGCAATCACAACACTCCTAGCAGAGGAAATTGACAGTACTGCTAGACGTTTTGGTAATTATGAAGAAGCCAAGGCCAAAATTTCTATGAATCTAAAGGTTGGAACCATGGAAAGAAAGAGGAAAAAGATTGTCAAGAATTTGAAAAAGATGGTTGGCATTGCAAGTGATGAGGAAGAAGAGGATGATCCTCTAGAATTATCTACTGGACAAGGAGAAGACATACCTAGTAAATAAGAAGAAGAAGTTGAGTCTGAAGAGGATGTAGTTGTTAAAGGGAAAGGGAAATAGCCAATGGTTGCCAAGGCAACCAAAGCAAGAAAAGTTAAACCTTAGGCTACCCTTCCTGCTATAAATAGACCAAGGACCAGGGTATCAGCTACTTCACCTCCTATGGTGAGAACATTAATCTATACAAGGAAGAATGCTACCGAGAGCAGCTCAGGGAAAAAGAAACAAGTCAAGACCAAGGCAGTGCTGAGCAGTTCTGCCAAGAAAGCAAGGAAAAGGAGACTAATCTTGAGTGATGAAGAAGATGAGGAAACTGACACTGATGTGCTGAGAAACATACCTATAGTATCATTCAAACATCCTCTATACATTGATGAGGTATGCAAGAACATTAGAAGTTCAACTGGGTTATCTAGATTTAAATTTATCAAATATGAAAAGCAAAGCATAGAGAATAAGGTCAAGTTACAAGAAGCTCTATTAGACATGATGAGCACATTTAAATTGACACCTATAGAGATAGGAGACAATGTCCTTACATAAATTTATGATTTCTTATCTAGTAAATGGGAATTTGCATTGATGACTGAAAGACAAATTAGGGAAGCAACTTTGGATAGAGTCATCCCACAATTGACAAAGAAACAGAAAGAAAAATTTGTTGATCAATATAAGAAAAATTTTGTACCCAAATATAGAGATTATGCTATTTTGAAGAATGATATTGAAGGAGTAGTACAGAAAATTACTCAAATTTGGAAAGAGATTTTTGGGATGGTAGCTCCAAAAGAGAAGAAAACAGATGAAGGAACTTCTGAGAAAATCACCATTGATCAAACAGAAATAGGAACTGAAACACAAAAGGAAATAGGTGATGAGAAAGTTACAAACTTGACAATGGATAGTCCCATCGATACCACACTGGACAATGTTAGCAATGTGGATGTCAAGGATCAGGATGAGCCGACAGACACAACTATTGAATCGCCTATCAAGGCTACTGAGGTCGATGAAGAGAAAAATGAAGAAGAAGGAGCTAAGAAAGAGAAACCACAAGATCAAGAGGTTAATAATGAAAATCCACCTATTCTAGAGGTTTCTCAGACATTATTGAATGGCAGAGACAAAATGGAAGCAACTAGAGACAAGCCTAAAGAGAAAGAGGCTATACAAGTGTTGTTAAACCTACCACACTCTGGTTCATCTACCCCCACTAGACACAAAATGGGGAATGTACCTAACTAGTAGGAAATATTGATTAAGATGAAGTTAGCAACTAAATTTCTTACTGACAAAGGAAAGGAAATTATTGAAACTAAGCCGGTTGACAGCTCACCTGAGCCCAAAAGGAGAAAGCTACATAAGAAGAAGCCACCAGGACTGAATGTCACATTAGATGAAGTAATTGTGATTCCTAAATTAGATCTTGAGAACTTTTCATACGAGAAGATTTAGACCCTTCAAGAACTTTTGAAGAGGAAGAAGAGACGGGAAGAAATGAAGAGAGAACAGAAGCATAAGCAAGTTCTGCATGACATTAAAGATATTTTTGTAAATGCCTTTGATATGAATGATGTAAATGACTAGGCACCTATACTAAAACAGCTAGTTCACATTGTACAAAAGGTGACTGAGTATAATATAGAGGCAAATGAAAAACTAATGCAATGGTCTAAGAGCAAGTTTGAGAACAAAGTACTGGAGAAGATATCTGAAAGGATAGCTACACAATAGGTTGAACTTTCCTCTCTTATTGAAATTGTAGGAGGAGTTGCAAACAATGTATTTTCTTTGTACAAAAGACTATGTGATGAATCTTTATTCACCAAATAAAATCAGCATTTAATTGAGAAATTGCAACTAGATATTAAGTCAACTGCAAGTTCATTGAGCATGGAGGCTAGCTCTAGCTCCATTCATTTTAGTAAATTGACTCATACAGAGAGGAGATTAGCCGACCTTATGGCTGACGATGGATGAATCAGGGCAAAATTGATTATGATTCAGGATAATCTGATACCTCATCTAGAGGTTATGCAGAAAGAACTCACAGCTGCCAAAGAACTGATAAAGAGAGACTGTCATCTCTCTACTACAGAAAGTTTGGTAAGTCTTGCAGCTGAACTAGAAGTTAAGTTGGAAGTTATGAAGTTTGTTAAAGATAGTTGGTACACTTCATTTGCATTGATTCTACAACTTCATAAATAGTTTTTGGATAAGTATAACCTAACCCCACCAGCAATCAGTGACAAAAACAAGGGGGAATCAGGAAAGGAAGGAACAGATGTGCCGAAGGTATAATATGTTTTGAAGGCATGTATACTATGTAGATAATCTATTTAGTATGGAGTATAATCAAAGGGGGGTAATATATGTATTCAGGCAGTTTTATGGATATAAAAGAGATGATAAGTGTTTTTTCCACTAAATATAAAAGGGGGAGATTGTTAATCTCTAAGTTTTTTTTTATCATTTAGTGTCCACACTTAGTCATCCATTCAGGAAGTTTTGGTCGGCTACCACTACAGCCGAGCTAAAATAGTATAGGCCAAGCTACCCAGCAAGTTGCTGCTGAGATGAACAGATCATAGATGTCGAGCTATTCGGCAACTCAGTGCCGAGCGCTAGAGACTTAAGTGTCGAACAAGATAGTTCTGCATACATGTCAGATATGACACAAACTTTAAGGTAATATGTTTGGGCCAACTTATGAGTGTTTTGGGCTGACATATGTGGAGAATTTAATATTCTCTATGGAGTTAATTACGCATTTAATTGTTTTATCCTATGCATGGCATGTATCCTATCAAAAAATTGGAATGCCTGGGAGGCATAAGTTCTATTTTTGATCGTTGATCTAGATCTATTCGCCAGATTTAAAGAGTATAATAAGATTTCTTCTTACCCTAATTATGTGTGAGCGATTAGAGAGCATAGAGAGAAGGTGTATAGATACATGAGAGATGTGTGAAGGGTTTTTTTTTCAAGAAGCATAGATCTAGCAGAGTAGAAGAGCAGTGAGCAGCAGAGTAAGGACATATCGGATTAGAAGATCAGAAAAGGTATTATAAAGAGGAGATTCATTATCAGCATCAGAGTGCATATCAAAGGACCATATATTGAGACATTCTAACAAGTGTATCAAGTGAAATCTCTTAACAGAGTGGTTCTAGCAGACCTTTCTAAATCTCTTAGCAGAGTGCTTACTTTACTGTAAGTTGAAATCCTTTCACAAGGTAGATTGTAATGATCTAAAGCTCTTAACCGAGTAGACCTTTAACCAGGTAGATTACATATTGTAATCAAACTCTTGTAGCCCTAACAGGCACACTTTATTGCTGTAGTAGTGAAGAATTTGTGGGTGTCATCCCTACCCCAGTTTTACCTATTTGGGTTTCTGGGTTACCGAATTCTGTGTATTGTGTTATTCATTTACTATCATGGATGCTACTAGATGTTAGATTGTTTACATATTTATATGAATGTGGATAATTTTGTTTTAAAGGGATTAAAGTTCAAGATCTTATTCACCCCCACCCCCCCTCTCAGTATCTTGCTTTCCCAATATTGTATTTCCAACATTAAGCCTTAGTTGAAATTGCTCCATTCAATCTAGTATCTTTCACAAGTCTTCAATGTGATTTGTTCTTATTTTTGACTTGGCTAATGTATCGTCCACATAGTCTTCCATGTTTTTGTGTATCATATCATGGAAGATTGTTGTCATAGATCGTTGATATGTAGCACCAGCATTCTTTATCGCAAATAGCATAATGTTCTAGAAAAATGTTCCCCATGCGCATGTAAATGTTGTATTTTCCTTGTCCTCAAGAGCAATCTTTATTTGGTTATAGCCCAAGAATCCATCCATGAGTGAATACATTTGATAGCATGTTGTGAGATCTATAATCATATCAACATTTGGAAATGGGAAATCATCTTTAGGAAAAGCTTTATTTAAGTCCCTAAAGTATGTGCAAATCCTGATAGATTTATCTATTTTAGAAACTAGTACCACATTAGAATTCCATCTTGCATAAGTGATGACTCTTATGAATCCAGCCTTTAATAGTTTTTCTAGCTCTTCTTTGACCAATAATGCCACATGTGGATGCATCTTTCTTAGTTTTTGTTTCACAGGTTTAATTCCAGGAGCTATAGATAAGTGATGCATTATTAACTTAGGATCGAGTCCAGGCATATCAGTGTAAGACCATGCAAAGTTAAACTTCTTCTCTTTGAGGAATTTAGTAAACTGTATCTTTTCTTCTTCTAATAAGGATTGTGTCAGGTGAACAAATTGAGGAGATTCTATTGTTCCCAAGTTAACTGGTTGTGTTGGTTCTATCAGAACTGAAGATCCTTCTTGAAAGTGCTTAGGGAGGATATCAAGAATCTCATCTTTTGGCACCTTTGGGAGGTTTTCACCATCAGATACATCTTTTATTTTTACTATTTTAGAATTTTATACTGCCACAACGTGGTTTTCACCATCAGTTCTTTGTTTATTTTTATTTTTCAATTTGTGAGTAAGAAACTTGATATCTTCCTCTAACAGGTTCATGCTCCTTGCATTGGTGGAAGAAGGATAAGGTTCTCAAGCATTTAGATAATAGGCCAAAGTATAGTCGTTGGGAAATTTCATGATAGTAGGGTCTGAATTGGTCAAATCAATAAGCTTAGGTTTTACCAAGGATAATGATTTGGATTTTGGTAAGGATAGCATCATGTCAGTTCTAAGACTATTAACTGACAAGATATATTATGTTAAGTTAGATTTTATACTGTTTAGATCATTAAGAGTTGAATCATCATTATTAGGGTCATTGTTAGTAATATGTGGATCTAACTCTAGTGAATCATTAGTTGAGCTTTCTATTTCTACTCTCATCAGATTGAAAATCATAGGTTGTATCATTTGAATGTCATCTAGACCTAGTAAAGCACCATTATTTCCATCAACAATCCTGGGTAGTGGTATCTCATCTGGTTCTGGGACAACATCAATGTTAGGGGAAGTGTTAGAACATTCTCCTCTCTCCCATAGAGGTGAAAAATTATGAATCACATCTACCTCAATGTCTATGGTAGCATTAGACATGTTATCCTATTCATAATCATGTGAGTCTGTTATTTTGTCATCAGATTTGTTTAAGAACTCAACAATGGTTACCTGATGTACGATATTATCCATTTGTAGATCAAAGTGTGGTAAGTCTAGGATATGTGAAATTGTCACCAATTTCCCCCAGTTAGGATGTACATATTATTTTTTGGGTATTTATTCATGAGTTTCTCCTATCTGTTGGACTTCTAGAGAGTCTTCTTCTTCTTCCTCTACTTCTTGGACATTGGTCTGTGAAAACAAAGGAACATGATGCTCTAGTTGTGCTACAAAGGTAGGTACATATCTTTCTCTTTGATATTCAGGTCTACAGTACCAATGTGTAGTAATCTTTCATATGTTCATGCTTCTAGTTCTGTTTCTTCTTCTCCATCATCAATTCCTACATCAAATATTGGACCATCTCTTGAAGTAGGGTGTTCTAAATTTTTGTTGAAACCTAATCCATTTTTGTCTTTGGTGTCTCTGAATTCCATGTGTATAAGTTCAATGAGTCCTTTTCCTTTATCTCCTAAAGATCCCTTCCCTTTGTATCCCATTTGTTTAAGAAGGTCATAACCTTTGCCATACTTTTCTGGGGATATCTCCACATGTTTTACCTCATTTTCTCTCTGTTCTCTTTTATAGAGCCAAGCCAAGATTGCTTTATGTTATTTTTCATTCTCTTGAGAAGTAGAGGCTCTAACCATACCACTTGGTTTGTGAATGTCTTTTTATTTTCATGCAGTAGGAGTGAAAGATGGGGAAGGTTTCCCATAAGATCTTGGAGACAAGGGAATGTTAGCTGGTGATGGTGTCATGTCTAGTTTGTATTCCCCCATGCTATTTTCTTCAATTTTTAATTTCTTTCCAAAGCTTCTCATCACCATGTCTTTTGAGGTTTCAGGTGTGGCTTCTTTTGCTACTTCCTTATTATGAAGGACCACACTATCTGCTTTAACATTGTTGCAAGTGTAGCTTGAATCTGCAGGAATTGTCACTGCCACCTCATTATGTGGGAATTTAATGATTTTATGGTAAGTAGATGGTACTGCTTGCATTTCATGTATCCAAGGTCTCCCTAGTAATATGTTATAGGAAAATGGTAGATCAAGAACATGACAAATCACATTGCATTCAATTGGTCCTATTCTGATTGGTAAAACAATGAGCCCTTTGGATGATCTTTCTTCTTCCTCATAAACCTTGATGGTTATCTTACTTCTTGAATAAATTGTTTGTTCTGAAAGACCCAATTTATTAATTAGACTAAGAGTACATATGTTCAACCCTGCACCTCCATCTATCAATACACATTTTACATGGGATTTGTGAATCAGGACTTCAATGTGAAGGGATTGGTTATGTGGATGAGTCAAGGACTTGTCATCTTGTTCTAAAAAGGAGAGGTAATGTGGAGCTGATATGTGATTGACCATTGCCTGGAACTTGTCTACATCAATGTCTTTTGGAACATTTTCAGAATTTAGGGCTTGTTTAAGAACTTCCCTATGCACCGAAGAGATCTTTAATAACTCAAATATAGAAATTTGAGCTGAGGTCCTTTGCAATTGGTCTACCAATTTATAGTTTGTAGATGGTATAGTAATTGTTTGTCTTGTCGTTGCTAGCTTAGGAATTGTGACAGCAGGTGTTTTAGAGGATGTCACTTGCTTAGATGAGGAGTTAACTCCTTTGATCATGACTTGTTCTTGGCTTCGAGTTACCACGTTTGAATGTGTTGATTTGTCTTTGGCACCTTTAATAGTGATCATGTTGATTGATTCACTTTTTATGTCCAACATGTTGATCACATTATCATTATGAGAGTAGGTGTAATTGACTTCATTTCCTTTTCCTTTAGAAGCTTCCCCTTTTTCATAGTTAGGGAATGGTTTGTTATATGTCGTGTGATCTTCATTAGTGGTATGTCCTTCCACTTTGATTTTTCCTCCCTCAATGAGGTCTTGTATAATGTGTTTGAGCTTAACACAATCATTAGTCTTATGTCCTTTGTTTTTTATGAAAAACACAATAGGCATTGCCATTCCACCATCTTGGTTTAACTTCTGGTTCCCATGGTTTTGAATCTGGTATTGTGAGAACTTTGTTATCCAAGAGAGTCTTCAAAACTGCCAAGAGGTTCTCCTAATGGATTAAATTTTCTTTGAGGTCTATATGTCCATGGCTTACTCTTGTTGGCATCATTATTTTCTTTTGGTATTGTGGTTGTTACCTTAGCTTCTTTTCTTTCTTGTAAGATGTTTGTTAGATTGAACATAGCTAGTTTAGCATTTGCATTGGATGATTCCATCACTCCATCACTAACAAAATTCTTTTTCTTGCTCCACCATTTAGGTTTGTTGTTGTAGTTGTTAGATTTATTGTCACTTTGGAGTGTGATTTCTCCTTTCTTGACCATAACGTCTTCAGCAGGAATAGCGTTCTTGATCATTCTATCAAAACTAGGTGAATCTTGCATTTGTAAAGCGTAGTTCATTTGAGGTACCAAGTTGTTAATAAATATTTCCATCTTTTCAAATTTGGGTATTGCTCTTGAGTACCTTGAAAATATTCTCCTCCACCTTTGTAAAAAGTGTGTAAAGGATTCACCCGTTCTTTGTTTCATGTTACAAAGATCCATCATGGTTACATTATGTTGTATGTTGTAGGAGTAATGTTGAATGAATCATTGGATTAACTCCTCAAAAGATTGCAAACTTGGTGTGAGTTTGGGGAACCATTCCATAGCATTTCCGCATAGACTTCCCAGAAATAGCCTCATTAGGTAAGTAGGTTCATGCATGTACTCTATGCTTAGAGCGCAAAATTCTCTAACATTGTCATGTGGGTCTATTTCTCCCATGTACTTGTCATATTTGGGTCTTTCCATGTTAGGAGGAAATGGAACTATGCTTATACTCTTATCAAAAGGAAATGGACATATGTGTTCCAAAGAGTATTTTTTTGTAGGTTTGATCTTTTCTTGCTTGAGTGTCACAAGTTCCATTTGCATTAACGTTCATTTCTTTGTGAGGATTGAAATAGGTGTTTGTACCTCATTTTCCTTTAGTCTCTCAACATCATAGTCTTTGGGAAGTTTGACTCCAAGAGAAGCCAAGTGTAGGAATTATTTCTCTTTGTCTTCACCAATGATTTTTTTCCAAGGTCATTTAGAATTTTATACTTTTTTTGAGCTTGGTATACTCCTCTTTCGATATGTCTTCCTCACTATAAGAATCAAAAAAATTATGACCATGATTTTGTTCTTCTTCATGACTTTCTCTATCATCATGTTCTTTGCTAGATTCGTCAAAAGTCGCACTCCATCCTTGATGAGGTGCTTCCATTTCGGGTGAGCTTTGATCAAATAGGGGATTGTGAGATGTATCTCCTTGTTGAAACTTGAGTAATCTAGGAGGTCTCTTTGATTCATCGGCAATGTATTGATTATGCCTTGTGTTAACCATGAAAGTTGGGTCTCAACTTTGTCAAAAGGTTTTCTAATTATGTCAATAGGATGTCAAATTGTCCAAATAAGTGTGTCCATGTTGTGAAAGAGTGTTTGTGTTTGTTTTGAGTGAGTGACTCCAATGTCAGAGGGTTAGAATGGCCTAATAGTGAGCTGGGAATCAAGAGATTTTGGTAACTAAAAATACCACACATTTTGGGACCAATTGTGAGAATCCAAATGGACATGCAAGGTAGACTTATAAAAAACTTGTAAAACAACGACAGGAAGACTAGAAAGAGCAATAGGACCATACTAAAGAGCCAAAAGGGTATCCAAAAATACTGATTTTATGTGAGTGACACGTGTGTAAGTACCCACTATCCTAGATATGACTCCCCAAATGCGAGCTTTGAAATACAGGATGCAAGCTTATGCAGACAAAATATGATCCTATTTCCCACATGTGAGACAGGATTTACTAAATGTGATGAAGTTCCATGAATGTGAGCCTATGCAACCAAATGCAATATGAAACTGACCAGATGCGAGCCTCTGATGGTTTTGCAATTTTGATGTTAGTTTGTCTCGAAGTACATGAAATTTTGTCTGATAACAGGGTCTGTCTGAGACTTTCCAGAGAGGTATTGAACATCATGTATGTCAGGGATTTGAAATTTGTTTCTTGTTTTGAGGAATTTATCTTCTTAGTGAGTTTTCAGGACACATCAAGCAATGTTCATTAAGGTTACAAAAACACACCCTATTCCCTAGATTCTAGGCATAGAGTTAAAATATTTGCTCGTAGACTCAGGTACACACTCACATGCTAATCAGAATATGACCATTACCAAGAATGCAATGGCTCCAGTCATGATGTTGTATTAGCTGAATCCATATGCAAGTGAGGGCACAAAATGATGAGTATCTTGGGGCAATTACTATTTGCCTTGCACAAATATTATCACCCTTTCAGAGATAAACCAGGTTGTTTTTTACTGCAAGTGTTGTTTAATTGTTAGAATTTGTTTGCAATCGTCCCCCATAGAATTTCACAAGGCAAAATTAAGGCATATATCCCTATGAGTACTCAAATGTGTGTAGTCTCGCAAGCGAGATTCAAGTGCCTCGGCTCCACACACACTTAAGCATGTTCAAGGAATGATGTTGAAATTCCAATAACAAAACCAACAACATCTTCTAAGGCTTTGGCCTACAAGGAGTCATATTGATTATAGTGAGTTGGAAGGACTGGCGTAAAACCTGTCCTCACTTGGGTCATTCCCGAGAGATTTTTTCTTCAACCGGCAGGCCCTTTTTTGAAAGCAATTAAAAAGGATTGGTGACTTACGAGTCTAGATTTCTGATTCTTCAAAAGAAGAAGAGCATACTCTCCTATTCCATGTCATTTTCTCCCACAAGAACATCAAACATGTTCATTTCCTCAGACTTTATAACTCAAAACTTAATCCCCCATAACGAGATTTTTATTCTTCCAACTTGGGAAAAAAGAGTAAATCTCTAGTTGGACTAAGAACTGTGTTTAAATATGATTTTAAGTGCCTATTGTCAGAATTTAAAAAACATGTAAGAAAAGTTTTATTGTTCAATTTCCCGAAATTTAAATGACTTTGCTTGTTCAATTACTTCCAACTTTAGACAATTTGCTTGTTCATTTCCCCAAATTCTTATCAAATTCTAAATTAACTTTTGAGTTTCTAAATTTCCTTGAAGGCAAAGAGCATAATCCTCTGATAAATTTATCAAATGAAATAAAATGTACTTAAGTATGAAATCTTTCAAAAAATATAGTTATGTTGAACGATTTGGCAACTTGAAAACCATGAATTAGTAATTACTTTCCAACTTTTTGACAAAAAAGTCTCTAACAACAATCTGCTAGAAAGTGTTAGGCTGCTTAAAACACAGAAACAATCATGGTTAGAAAATTAGTGGTTAAACTTTTAAATTTTCAAATAAGCTAACCAAATGTGATTGTATTTCCTGAATGTGATCCTAGAAATCTAGTATGCGATTAAGGATCCTAAAAATGAGCTTTTACAACTAAAGGTGATGCAGGATTTACCAGATGCGAGCTTTCACTAAATGTGATCTAGGATCTACTTGATACGATGAAGGAAATCCTAGATGCTATGCTCTTTCCCAGATGTGAGCCTTGGAAACTAAAGGCGATATTTGGTTGCTAAATGCGACTCTGTACCTGAAAACAAAGAACACAAATGAGTGAAAATAGACTTAAAAACAAGGAGAAATATGAGGATTTTCCCCACCGTGGGCACCAAAAATGTGTGTGTATTTATTGTCCCTGCAAGCTACAACACAACACTTTAATATGTCATTAGATTAGTGATAAAATATGAAATATGAGAGTAAAAGCACATAGAAATCACTAAAAGTGACAAATTGCTTCCTATTTAAGAAGAGTGTAATATAGACCATAATTTCCCTCAGATTATGCCTAAATCAGTGACATATACAAGCTTAGAATGGAAGATTCAAGTAAAATGCAAGCTAAATGTAAATGCAAACTTCATTTTAGTGCTCCAAATGAAAGATTATGAAATTATAAGAATGTTGAGCTAACATGCATTTAGATTTATAAGAAATTAGGACAACATAAGATTTCAAATGAAATTCTAAGAATTAGGGGCCCATTGAGCTCAAAATTGATCCCTTTTATAGAAGAATTTGAGGAATGAGAGGTCAAGATTGATTTATGAAGAGAGGTGGAGATTCAATCTTTGGTGATCCATGTGAGGTGATCCAAGTGATTTAAATCTCATTGGCTAATGGATTGAATTTCCATTTTTCAAGTGAGGAGTTGTGTAAGATAAGAAATATCTATCTTACTAAAATGTAAAAGGAGGATTGAAATAGAGATATGTTTATTAAAAATGTATAATGTGTTAAGAAAGAAGGGTTTAATAGATTATCAATTACCTTGAAATGTAATGTTTGAAATAGGAAATGTGTAAATTGTTCTTTGAGTTGCCTAGATTGTATTGAATTCCTTAACCTTAATTGAATTGAATTGTATTGATTATATATTGTAATTGTGATTAAGGAGAAGATAAGATGTTTCTCTTTTATTTTTAAATGCACAAATGGGAGATCCAAGTTGATCAACCCAAGAGAAGGGCTAATGCACAAATGAATCAACTATTTGGAAAGGAGAGAGATACCTTAAATTCTGTTAATTATATGTATAGAAATGATATATGACATTAATTGAAGGAATGGGAGAAATGCACTAACCTTGAAATATTGCAAATCAAAGAGTGCTATTTTCAGAGGTCTGTGGACTATTTCTGGAAAAACTGACAGTTGATCTTGAACCGGAACGCAGAGACGAACAAAACCCAGAAATATTTTTTTGTTCTATTGTCGTCTTATGAAAAAGGTTGACCTTGACCCACAAATGTCAACCCTGACCCAATAATGTTGACCCTGACCTACACAGGTCCGATAGAAAACCTATTTGCGCCGTCTGAAAGAAAGCCGAAAAGGGTATCCAGATCTGGTCTCAAATCCACTATTCTAAACCTGTACCTGCAAGAAAAAGGAGATTGTTTGTTGTGGGGGAGGGGTTTTCCTTTATCAACCCCTGATTTAGGAATTAACCTTGAAATCAATAAAGTACATAATGCTAACAAGTAGTAGAATTGAATCTAATAATGAAGCAATGATAGTCAATAGATATGTAATTGTATTTCAAATGTATGCAAGTATGTAAG
>MU226329.1:1930450-1956872 GCA_018584345.1 Thuja plicata | reverse complement strand
ATTACCTTGAAATGTAATGTTTGAAATAGGAAATGTGTAAATTGTTCTTTGAGTTGCCTAGATTGTATTGAATTCCTTAACCTTAATTGAATTGAATTGTATTGATTATATATTGTAATTGTGATTAGGGAGAAGATAAGATGTTTCTCTTTTATTTTTAAATGCACAAATGGGAGATCCAAGTTGATCAACCCAAGAGAAGGGCTAATGCACAAATGAATCAACTATTTGAAAAGGAGAATAACAAGAGAGATACCTTAAATTTTGTTAATTATATGTATAGAAATGATATATGACAGTAATTGAAGGAATGGGAGAAATACACTAACCTTGAAATATTTCAGATCAAAGAGTGTTGTTTTCTGAGGTCTGTGGACTATTTCTGGAAAAACTGACAGTTGATCCCGAACTAGAACGTAGAGACAAACAAAACCCAAAAATCTTTTTCTGTTCTAATGTTGTCTTATGAAAAAGGTTGACCTTGACCCAAAAATTTCAACCTTGACCCAATAATGTCAACCCTGACCTACACAAGTCGGACAGAAAATCTGTTTGCGCCATCCGAAAGAAAGCCGAAAAGGGTATCCAAATCTGGTCTCAAATCCACTATTCTGAACCTGTTCCTATAAGAAAAAAGAGATTGTTTGTTGTGGGGGAGGGGTTTGCCTTGGTCAAACCCTGATTTAGGAATTAACCTTGAAATCAATAAAGTACAAAATGCTAACAAGTAGTAGAATTGAATCTAATAATGAAGCAATGATAGTCAATATATATGTAATTGTATTTCAAATGTATGCAAGTATGTAAGTATGAAAGCATGAACTCAAAAAGAACCATAAACCTCCATGATTGTATGCTTGAAATCCACTTTGAGGAGATGATGAAAGAGTCTTGAGGATGCACAAAGGATCTTGAAGGAAGATCACACCACCACAATGGCTAGATCTAGGGTTTGAATGATGAATCTTGAATGTTTGCACTTAATCCCTTCAAAGGCTTGAGAGCTTGAATCCTTGATCTTCAATGGAGAACTTGAATGTTTGAGAGGAAGAATTGAACACCTTGAGAGCTTGGAAATGGATGCTTGAACCTTTTTCTTCTTAACAAAATCTTGATTAGAGCTTTTTGCATTTAGAAGGCTTAGAGAAAATGAGAGAGAGAGAGACTTCCTTTTATATGAAATTAGGGCACAATCTTCTAAGGAGGCCGACATAGGATAATTAAATTAAAATTAGACCCATGCCCCTAGAAAAGGACCTATATTAAATATAATTTAGTAATCAACACTTCAGAACTCGAAACAGTCGACCCGGAAGCGGGAAAACTAAATTTTTTATGACCCCCGGCAGCCGACAAGATTCATGTTTTGAAAGGGGGACCCTAGTCAGGGTCGAGGTCGACCTTGACCTAGGTCAAGGTCAAGGTCAACCTTGAACCAGGGGGCTAGAACCCCTGGAAAATATGCCAGGTGGGGTAGGAGGTTCCCGGAGAGACCAAATCAGGGTCCTGAACCAGCACAGAAGCATGAGATGATGCAGAAATAGGAGGATGATATGGTAGAGGTCAAAAACATCCCCTAAGGAGGGCTAAATGCTCTTAACATGGAAGTGCTTCCATTTTAAGACAATACAAGTTGTAATTAGGACATTTATTTAATTCCTTTTAGTTAATTACTTTAGCCATGTATTTAATTCTTTTAATTTAATTAAATAGACCAATGCAATTAATGTGAGTTAGTGATGAGATCACTTTGATTTTAGGATATTAAATTGATTTTAATTAATTATGCCAATTAATTGAGTAATTTTCCTGACATGATTAGGAGTATGATCACACTTAGGGAAAACAGGGTCTCTGGTTAGAGCAGACTAAATTAGGGTGGTTACAATAGGGTTTTTTTTTAAATGGTCTATGTTTGGGGGTCATGTAGAGACCACTTTGAATGTTATAAGGTCTATTAGGCATGTATTTTTCGAGTTGAAAACTTAGTTTTAATGTTTATAGTTTATATTTTTAAGACCCCTTTTCTTTAGCTAGATATTCGTGTTTGCCAAAATACACTAAAATCTATCCCAAATAGACAAGATTTCCTTAAATGACCATGAAGATGGTAGAATTGGTAGACTCTCCAAATGATGCTTTACATAATCTAGATCAAGAATCTCTCCATCATCTTCAACCTCGTCAGTGATCTTTGCAAGGCTGAAGTCAACTATCTGCTTGATGGTTATCCTATAGTAGTCTAGCTTCCGAATATCTTCCTCTATGCGCAAATCAATCTAGAGGTCTTTGAGGCGATGGACATGTACAAACTATCTCCTCATTTTGTCATTCATTCCCCTCCAATCAAAACAACTCCTTTCCATGAACCTTTTGAGAGTGATTCATTGAAGTTCAAATTCTATGTTCTTTGCTTTTGGAATGCCAAAGGAGTATCCACCAATCCTGAGTGGATTTCGTGAAGAAATTCCCACTCCTTGCCTATGCAATGTGGATTGGTGTGTTTTTACCACCATGAGTTGTCTTCCCAACTCCATTAGAATGATATTGTCAGTAGGATAGTGTATAAAGGTATATGGTTCACCTTGAAAATGACCAACTCTCAAGTAGGTGAAGCTGGGGAATTACAGGAAGAGACAGCCATACTCATTTACTATATTCCACACTTCATCTAAAACACACTTTTTAGGAAGATCTTTATCAAATAAGCACATGTGATGTCCAAAGAATGAATCTTGCACCCTCCTATAATGCACCTGAATAGATCTTGGTGGCAACTAATCATAGTAATCTCATATGGGTACAAGTGTCCTATCTTCCTTGGTCGAAAGGCCAGAGAAAGATCCAAGGGCAGCAACAATGTATACCAATTATGAGTTCATATAGAATGTACAAGTGGAGGAAACCTGGGACAATTGCTCGCACAAGATATCACTAATTATGTATCCCTATAATATCTTATGTTTGGACCTAATTATGACATATATGAACTTGTACATCCAAGTCTCAAAGATATTGCATTGCTCGAGTCTTTTAATCCCGCTGAGAAATATAATGAGATCATTGATCTCTTCTTTGAACTCTGAATGATGCATACTCTTTGTCCATTTGGATGATTAAGTCTCTTGTTGACCAACCAATTATTATTAACATACTTCATGCACTAATTCTTATCTTCATCCCGTCTCTCCAAATCCTTGACTTTTGAAATTTTTATGAGCACGGGAGTGGGTGGTATTTTGAATATTCAGTCTATGGTATTTGGATCCAAGCTCCGAATAGTATTTTCAGCTTGGTACCTGATAGGTCTAGAATTATAATCAAAATTCATGGCACATGCATAGATGAACTCTGGTTCTAGGACAACAAGAGGGAAAATTGAAACCATGTGGATATAACTCTGCTTAATGCAACACATGTTATCTGTTGCAACTACTTCAACCCTTTTCACAAAGTCTTCCATATCTAAATGAACAAGATTAGTATCTTGAATCTTATCAAAGTATGAGGTAACCAGTGAACAAGGAATGGAGTTCTAATTTTTATCATACTAGTATTTCATCCTTTCCTTTTCTTTTCCTTTGGATGGAGTAGCTTCATCTAACATGGCAAGCTCGTGTGCTTGAGCAATTGTTAGATGGAATTCCTAGAATGTAAGTACATCTTCATAAGATGGATCCATAGAAAGCTCATTTTGATGAAAAGATACATATCTAAGAGCGTGCAAGTGGGGAATACAACTAGAAATATTTGGAGCAGCAAAGAGTAATTGATTTGAGTGAAATCATCTCATGAAATGGAGAGAAAAAAAAAAGAGTTTTTCTAGGAGGAATGCATATGTAAAAAATAAGCTTTGAAATGATAAAATGAGTATGGGAGATGAATTATATACATGAATAAGTATTTGACATACAAGATGGTGTTTTGGGAAATGTTTGCAACTCATGAAAAGTCATCAAAAGCATGAAGGTGGGCTTTTTGGTCTGCATTGCATATTGTAAAACTTAGTTTGTTTTTCCTAAGTAGGATGTTTATGTGCCATTAAAAGTCATTATTTTTTCACACATAAGCATGGAGGTGGGATTTTTGGTCTGCATTGCATGCTCGGAATGAATTGGCCCTTTTTGAAATGTCTCATTATTAAGCACAAGGTTTTTTTATTTAACACTTTATATAGAGTGCATGTATTATTTCCACTTGCCAAACAAGAGCTAAGTGGACTTCTGATTTTCATCTTTACAACTACCATATTAAGGCCAAACCATACTCAAAACAATATTGGTAAGGATCAAACTAAAATCCTAGCACTATAATGATAAAAAATGGCCAAAAATGACCTAGTTCTGAAAGTGATATTTCTGCCCTCAATGACTACAAAATAGTTGTTGATCTGAAAAGTAGACAAAAAAATTATACACTTTTTAAAAAATGCCACCTAAAAATGTGTCTGTATGAGCTTGAATGAAGCCTCCAAAGTTGTAAAAATGAGGATTAATCAGCTACAACTATGGAAAAATGAATTTTCCAAAATCTCCATGCACCAAAAAAAAAAATTAATTCCAAATCTGAGAAGAGCATGAGAAGCTACCCAGATAATAAAAAATTGCACAGAAAAATGACCTCATGTGACCAAGTTATGGTCATTTCAAAAATTCATTCCAAACTAAAATTAATATCCGTGAGGGAGTCGCCAAAAACATTTATCCCACATTCACTGGGATGTGAACAAATTTGCTCTTTATATCCATTAGCACTCAAATACACATGTAAACCAAATAAAGAGGAATTGTGTAAGTTTATTTACTCATAGATTACGAAAGAATAATTTGCATTATGGATTGGTCACTTTTTGATGACTGTGTGCACTTTCTTTAAAACTATGGGAAATTATCCCACATTGATGCCTTGTTGGACTCTAGGATTATTTAAAACCCAAAATGGACAACTATCAATCAACTGCGGGGCTAGGAGGCCTGGAGGATGTTGCAGTAGTTTATTCTAAGGATGTTAATATTTATTTTGGTTGTAAAAATACATGTAAACATGGGTGGGCAGGGCCACCCCGAGGAGTTTAGTCCCACATTCATGGGGCTCGTGGATTTTGGATGTTTATGTATGAAGACACCAACAAGCATTGCAAAACGATAGAGAGAATGAGCTTGGTACCACCTGAAGACATTATTTTTTCCATTAGTATTCAAAGGGAAAATAGGTTATGAACCATCGATAACACCTACATCAAAAGACAAAATTTCAGTACAAACTGAAAGTACAGATAACAAAGGTCACCGAGAGTGTTGAAGTCAAGGAAACCCGATAAGACAAATCACAAGAGTAACCCAACACAGTTTGCATAGTTCAACCCAAAAATGTTGAAGTGCAAACCGACATAGCAGAAAAGAAGAGGAACCCGACAGAGCAAGGGAACCCGATGGTTAGTTCACTAAAGGAGCACCGATAGACTGACAACAGAGAAACCCGAGCATCAGTCACCAAAAGTCTGTTAAATCTCAAGAAATGTGGATCTAACTTCCACGTCAGATAAAACACTTATGTTTTATATTTAGCATTTTGATTTGATTCAAAACCATTTCTTGAGGGACAAGCAATGTAATTGTAATTTTTTTAATCAGTCTAACTGATTGAAAACATGCAAACTAGGAGATCAAGGTAAAGTTGTAAACCTTTGATCATAGAGTTATCTTTGTAATACATGAAAATAAAATAGGTCAATCTATTGTATAATTATATGTGTAATCATTCCATTTAAGAATGATGTGAGGATGATAGTAGCCAAGGAGCACATCTATGGATCAGACAAAGGTTTTCAAGCAAGAACAAAAAAAGATGAATTAGGTTATCAAGAACCAGATTTAAGGCTATCGAGCAACAGAGGTATTGATCAATCACTTTAGGTGATACATTGTACATGTGAATTTAATGGATCTGTAATCAGCAATTTTAGATTGCATACACTCAGGTCAATGAGTATTTTTGTCTACATTCTAAAAATTGTAGAAAATAGAATAAATCCTTTCAAGAAAGGTGGATTTAACAATCCTATGTAAATCTCTTAATCGAGTGCACACTAAACAGTGTTGCTAAAGCTCTTAACAGACTAGACCTTAACCAGTCTCTAAATGATACTCCTAACAAGGTAGACCATTGGAAGTGATCAAATTGTAAGCCTTAATCGGCCCCTTCCAATTTGTAGATAGTGAATTTTTGTGGGTTTCATCCCCACTGCAATTTTTACCTTCTGACAGGGGTTTTCTGCATTACCAAATCTTGTGTCATGTGTCATTACATTTCATGAATTCTTCTATGAATGTTTACATGCTTATGGATTTTATGAATTGATATAACTTACACAAAGATAGGATAGATCAGATGGTTGATAATACAATTGATTACATAAAGGATTAAGGTTAAAGAGATAAAAGTTTTAGAGGTATTGATTCACCCCTCCCCTCTCAGTACATACTTCCCATTATTTCCAAAAATTGGTATCAGATCTAGATCTCTTATTTGGAAAATTTTAAAGACTTGAGAGAAAAGATCATATAATGGAAATGTATAAGATAGACAAAGGTATAGAGAATTAGAAGTTAGAAATATAGATCTTCTATGAACAATATAAAGAAGCAAGAAACAAGATGAGACAGTTGTTGGATGAAAGAAAGATTATGGCATCTCGCTATAATGAAACAGGCTACCATGAGGAAGAGATACCTGATCTATATGAGTCATCACAATCTAGAACTAGCAAAGCATCAGACACATATGAAGAAAGCATCACAAGTCTGAATGAAATCAATCAACATCTAGATGGATAAGTAAAATCTTTGCAAATCGGTCAAGAGACACAGATGGTAAGAATGATTGATGTCATGAACAATGCTAGACAAGATGAGCAAGAAAGAACACTGGCTATTGATGACAGAAGGAAGATTAGTGAAAAACTACAAGAGAAAGAGTCATAAATACAAAGACTTACAGAAAATCAACATGAGATCACCAATCAGATTATTCTTATGAGTCAGGAAGCAAACCAAATGAATATATAACTCATTGAAAGAATAGAAGCTAACGGTGAGCTAAGAGAAGAAAATGAAAAATTGAAGCATGAAGTAAGAATTCAGCAACAACACAATGACATGATCAATAGAGTTGAAGAAAGTACAAAAAGGATGGATGATTTTTTGGATGGACAAAGAAGAGTCAACAACAATACCGGACTAGGGTATACCGAGAATGGAGAATCACCATACCAAGCTGATCCAAAGAATGTCTATGCAAATCCAAGACCAAGAAAGTAGTCATGCAATCACTGTGGAAAACCAGGCCACACATCAAATACATGCAGGAGAAAAATGAAAGGTATTCCTGACTCCACACCTTTATTCATAGGAATTTGTTATAAATGTAAAAAGAAAGGACATAAAGCATGTGAATGTAAATTTGAGGTGAAACAACCAAAGAAGGAAACCTACATGGACAAATACTCTCCTACTTGCAATATTCATGGGCACACATCTCTTGAATGTAGGAAGAAGAAAAGGCAAGCATGGAAGCCTAAAGATCAATGAAATGCTTATCAACTGAAAAGAGTTGGTAACTCATATGTTTGGGATTACAACACATGGGCAAAATGCACAGCATGTGGAAGATTTGCAGTTAGCTGCAAACTGCATGAGAAAATAGATGAGAAAGTCTAGGAGTTGGACTAACTCTGGAATAGCATGTCTATAATTTCATAAAGTTGGTCATCTAAGAGAAGACTGAAGAGACTGAGTGACAGAGACAAGCACTTTTTCTAATGGAAACACCATTGAAGACATCAGGAAGATGAGAAACAAAATGTGGAGGAAAGCTACAAACACTGATGAAGCTAGACCAAGCAACACAATTGGAGAAACCCTATCCAATGGATCTAGTGACATCACCACCCCCACCTAAGTAGAACAAGTAAGTATAGAACTGCATTATACCAAGTTATATTTTGCATCAACTCCATTATACATTGATGTAATGCCAAACAGCTAGCATGATTAAAGATGCACTATGGTATTAATTGTCATAATTTTGTGATTGTAATCTCATCAGTCAATGCTTACTAAAAATCATCAAAGATAAGTTGTCTATACTTACTGAGCATCATTTGTTAACACATAAAATGGATAATTCTCTAATGTAAACTAAGATCCATCGGTAATCATGTAAAAAGATAATGTTGTCTTTGCCAAATATACTGAGATCCATCGGTAAACAGTCAAATGAGTTGACACCTGTCCCGGGCATCGAATTCTCACCGAGAATGAAGTGTGTGTTCTACTCGACAAATTTGTCTTCAAATACCAAGAAGTGGGTGAGAATTTATGACATGACTTACGGCAAGAATTCTATAAATAGTCGACAAAACAACTCATTGTTCACAAAGCGATTTGAGTGAAGAAGCAGAGTGAAACCAGAGCATGAAGCAGCCAGATTGCAGAGCAACCTCAACCCTGTTCACAACACTCAAAAATATTCCCACAAGTCACAGAAGGTTGAAGTAAGTAACAACAATCACCAAGAACTTTGATTTCTTTTACAGGAAAAAGCCCTAAATTCTGAAACAATGGAAACTACTTCACGAAACTCCAAGATCAAGAATGAAAAGAAGAAAAAGGTTAATCTAATCAAGATTACCACTTGTGAAGAACCTCATTACAAGATATGTCCTGAGGTTACTTCACAACCTGACAATGTTGGTGTATTCTCTTGTATACCAGCTAGGGTTTTGCTTGTTGAGGACATCCAAGTGTATATACACTGTTAGATTGTAGAAATAGGAGACCTAGAAGTTGAGAAAGCTTACAAAAATCTTTTCAACGATGATGGAACAATCAAAGAAGAACATAAGCACATTGAAGTGAAAGGGCTCACACATTCCCTCTTTTTCCTAAAGGAATTCAAGACCGAATAGATTCAGTTAGTTCTAAGCAGAGTGCATGATCGAAAGATGTGGCTGGATGAGCCAAAATCGATAACCAGGGATGTTATACATGTTGTTACCGGTTATCCTATAACCGATAAAGTAAAGGCACTAAAGCATCCTCCTCACACTGACATTGAAAATAACACAGGAGCATTATAGGATGGAAGAGGATTAAAGGAATCCACCATCAATAATGATGAAATGAAATTTGGAGCATGTGTCTTAGGATAAAAATTCTTTTAGGCTAGCAGGATGAACAATATTGCATACAAAGCAGTGGATACAACACACAAAATTGTCAAGAAGGGACTGCAGTTAGATCTTTCAGAACTTCTGCTAAGGCAATTAGATGAGAAAATGAGGACAATTAGGACTGCAAACTCTAACTCATGTAAGTTTGGTTCACTCATTATGTGCATATTTTTCTATTTTCAAGAATCCTTCCTATCTACCGGTAATGTCAAATGGGACACTACCCGACCAGTGACCACACAGATTAGTGAGTTCATCAAATCACTAGGAGATAATTTTGAATTAGTCATGAATGAATACTTCAATGGATTCAAAGAAAGAATGCATAAGAGGATGAGGATACCAGAACAACTGGTAGAAAAGTACAAGACTGAAATATGTTTCATGGTGGAAACTGAATACACCTATATCAAGCTAGTTGTACCGAGGACAACATGGCTAGCACCACTTAACTATGAGGTTAACATAGATCAAGCAACAAATACTATTGAAGAATTGATAAATGAACCATTGGACAAGTCACAACCTAAGTTTGGAACATATGAGGAAGCCAAAGAAAGGATAAAAATTGGCTTAGTTGTGAAAAATATTGATAGAAAGAAGGACAAAATGGTTAAGACTTTGAAGAAAAAGATATCGGTAAATGAAGAGGAAATAGAAAAGACAAAAGAAACTGAGGGTTAGTCACCCATCGGTGAAGCTGAGAAAGTGAGTGACTCAGAATCCATAGAGTCTGATGCACCACCCCTGAAGAAGCCTAGGACTACTGCTGCATCTAGGACCAAAAGTCAGAAAGCAAAGGATGCAAGTCCTTCACCGATCAAGAAAGGTCAAGTAAGGACCTATAAAAGAAAGCCTCAAATAGGGAAAAAGGGCCCAACAAAAAGAAGGAAGTTCATCAGAACTAAGGAAGACATTGAGGACACTAAACAGGATGAACAACCTATTAAGAATAAGATGTCTACCACAATTGATGAGGTATATGCATCAATTATTAAGTCAGGTTAAATCGCAGACCCCAAGATTAGAAAATGACTAACTCTGGACCCTGAGGAATAGAACAAGTTATAAGAAGGCATCACCACAATGATGAGTATATTTAAATATATACCAATTCAATTTGAAGATAAAATTCCAAAAGAACTTATGGATAGATTTTTGGCTAGGTGGACATATGCTCTAAAGGAAGAGAAACAAACAAGGGAAAGAGCCCTAGTTTCAGTCATGCCACCTGAATCTAAGATGGAAGAGATTGAAGAAATGATGAAGAAACATTCCAACAGGTTCTCACAAAAACTAAGAGCCTACCAAGTGCTAAAGGGACATCTCATTGAACTTGATAGAAAAAGTGTGGATGAATGGAGAAAGATACTTGATGTACCCAAAAAGGACACAAGTCATGAGCCACAAGAATCTCTTACCGACAAGCCACACAATGCTGAAGATCAGGATAAACTGAGCCCAAAACACATTACTATAACTGATGATGAGGATGTAACTGAAGTAGAATTGAACACAACAGGTAAGAAGGATATGGACACTACAGATGAAACATGGCCCAATAATACTATCATTGATATTACCAAAGGAGATCCTATAGATGAAGTACACAAACATGAAGATGTCATTATTTTCCTAGCCCAAACCAAAAAATAGGACACAACTACAAATGTTTCACAGGTGAATATACCAGGCCAAATGCCATTGTTTATACAAGCTATTAACATAATCTCACAAAAGGAAAACTCACCCAAGCCTGATGCAAGCATACACGAAGATAAGGGTAATGATGAGCAAAAAGATACAACTGATGACCAAAATGTCATAGATGGAGCACAACAAGAAACAAATGAATGGCGGAAAGAAAAAGGTGAAGAAGAGAAGAAAGAAGATGATACTCCTAAGAATACAGAAGGAGATGTTGTAGATAAACCAAAGGTTGATGTGGAGACATCCACTACCAACCGACAGGAAGATACCAAACAATAGGCAAAAGACACAAAACCACAAAAGCCTTCATCTAGCACATCTAACAAAGCAAAGGATCTTGCTTTGGTAGTACATTCAAGTGCTTCCCACTCAGCATCCAAGAAGAAGAAGAAGAAGACAAAGAAGTCCAAGCTAAAGGTAACACTTGATGAAATCATTGAGATATTGAAGTGTGACCCTTCTACATTGGATTTTGAATCTCTCAAAGAGTATGGAGAAATATGTCAAAGGAAAGCTATGAAAGAAAAGCTAAGGAAAGAGCACAAAGAATCCCTAGTATTAGAAACTACAAGGGATATATTGACACAAATAGTTCCTGACATATATGTTGATCAAGATGCCCCCATCCTTGATCAACTTGTCATTCTAACCAAGGCCATCACATCTCGGAATGTGGATGCAGAAAAATCCATTGAAGAATGAGAAGAACAAAAATATCAACACAAATTGATAGAAAAGATCAGCCAAGAAGTGGCAGAGAACAAGGTGAAGCTCTCAGAACTTGCAAATGAATTAGATCCAATAATTTCTGAAGCTATTGCCTTAATACAAAATTTGTGCACTTTAGAGAAAATCACTAAAGAAAATAGTGATAAGCTTGCACAAATAGATTCTGATCTAAATACAAGTGCACAAAGTCTAACCATAGATGACAATGTAATCAAGATGCATTTGGAAAATATTATGAAATCTAGAAGTTTGAGACATGAAATTATTGAGGCAGAAACCAAGTTTAGATATGAGGTTACCGAGCTACAGGATCTAATGCTACCACATCTTACACTTCTGCAACAACACATGACTTTGGAAAGATAGTTAATTGCCACCCCAGAGGTGTCTATAGTAGACAACATCTGTGATATGAAAGCCCAAATCACACTAGATAAAATGGCTCTTGAACACCTAAATGAGAAATGGGACAAACAGATGGAAAAAATAAAGAATTCCCATTCCCATATTTTTGATAAGTTGTAAGTATACACCTTTTCCCTTACTATCAAAAAGGGAGAAAATGATATGTACAATAGTAAAAAGGGGAAGAGTGATTTGAAGATAAGGTGAAAAGGGAGTATAGTATAAAGGAAAGTGTACATGTATATACATATACTATACCGACATATACATAGGGGGAGTCATAAATGACAAGGTAAACACATGGTGTACATACTACACAGTTTAGTATTTTGCACATATCAATTTTTGATACTAATGTCCAAGGGGGAGATTGAAGACATTATTTTTGTCATTAGTATGCAAAGGAAAAATAGGTTATGAACCATCGGTAATACCTACACCGAAAGATAAACTTTCAATACAAACTGAAAGTACAGGTAACAAAGGTCACCGAAATGGTTGAAGTCAAGGAAACCTGACAAGACAGATAACAAGAGTAACCTGACACGGTTTACATAGTTCAACCCAAAAAATGTTGAAATGCAAACGGGTAGAGAAGAAAAGTAGAGGAACCTGACAAAGAAAGGGAACCCAACAGATAGTTCACTAAAGGAACACCAACAGACTGACAACAGAGCAACCTGAGCGTCAGTCACTGAAAATCAGTTAAATCCTGAGAAATGTGGATCTGACTTCCACGTCAGATAAAACACTTATGTTTTATATTTAGCATTTTGATTTGATTCAAAACCATTTCTTGAGGGACAAGCAATGTAATTGTAATTTTTTTAATCAGTCTAACTAATTGAAAACATGCAAACTAGGAGATCAAGGTAAAGTTGTAAACCTTTGATCATAGAGTTATCTTTGTAATACATGAAAATAAAATAGGTCAATCTATTGTATAATTATATGTGTAATCATTACATATAAGAATTATGTGAGGATGATAGTAGCCAAGGAGCACATCTATGGATCAGACTAAGGTTTTCAAGAAAGAACAACAAAAGATAAATTAGGTTATCAAGAACCAGATTTAAGGCTACTGAGCAAGTGAGGGCACAGAATGATGAGTATCTTGGGGAAATTACTATTTTCCTTGCACAAAGATTATCACCCTTTCTGAGATAAACCAGGTTTTTTTTTACTACAAGTGTTTTTTAATTGTGGGAATTTGTTTGCAATTGTCCCCCATAGAATTGCACAGGGCAAAATTAAGGCATATAGCCCTATGAGTACTCAAATGTGTGTAGTCTCGTAAGTGAGATTCAAGTGGCTCATCTCCACACACACTTAATCATGTTAAAGGAATGATGTTGAAATTCCAATAACAAAACCAACAATGTCTTCTGAGACTTTGGCCTACAAGGAAGCATATTGATTATAGTGAGTTGGAAGGGTTGGCGTAAAACCTGTCCTCACTTGGGTCATTCTCGGGAGATTTTTTCTTCAACCGGAAGGGCCCTTTAATTTTTTGAAAGCAATTAAAAAGGATTGGCAACTTCGGAGTCTAGATTTCTAATTCTTCAAAAGAAGAAGAGCATACTCTCCTATTCCATGTTGTTTTCTCCCACAAGCACATCAAACATGTTCATTTCCTTAGACTTTATAACTCAAAAATTAATCCCCCATAACGAGATTTTTATTCTTCCAAATTGGGAAAAAAGAGAAAATCCTCTAGTTGGACTAAGAAATGTGTTTAAATATGATTTTAAGTGCCTATTGTAAGAATTGACAAAACATGTAAGCAAAGTTTGATTGTTCAATTTCCCATAATTTAAATGACTTTGCTTGTTCAATTACTTCAAACTTTAGACAACTTGCTTGTTCATTTCCCCAAATTCTTATCAAATTCTAAATTGACTTTTGAGTTTATGATTTTCCTTGAAGGAAAAGAGCATAATCCTCTGATCAATTTATCAAATGAAAGAAAATGTACTTAAGTATGAAATATTTCAAAAAATATAGTTAGGTTGAACAATTTGGCAACCTGCAAACCATGAATTAATAATTACTTTCAACCTTTTTGACAAAAAAGTCTCTAACAACAATATGCAAGAAAGTGTTAGGTTGGTTAAAACACAGAAACATTCATGGTTAGCATATTAGTGGTTAAACTTTTAAATTTGCAAATAAGCTAACCAAATGCGATTGTATTTCCTGAATGCAATCCTAGAAATCCAGTATGGGATTAAGGATCCTAAAAATGAGCTTTTACAACTAAAGGTGATGCAAGATTTACCAGATGCGAGCTTTCACTAGATGCGATCTGGAATCTACTAGATGCGATGAAGGAAATCCTAGATGTGATGCTCTTTCCCATATGTGACCATTTGCAACTAAAGGCGGTATTTGGTTAATAAATGTGACCCTGTACCTGAAAACAAAGAACACAAATGAGTGAAAATAGACTTAAAAACAAGGAGAAATATGAGGATTTGCCCCACCATGGGCACCAGAAATGTGTGTGTATTTATTGTACCTGCAAGCTACAACACAAAACTTTAATATGTCATTAGATTAGTGATAAAATATGAAATATGAGAGTAAAAGAAAATAGAAATCACTAAAAGTGACATATTGCTTCTTATCTAAGAAGAGTATAATATAGATCATAATTGCCCTCAGATTATGCCTAAATCAGTGACATATACAAGATTAGAATGGAAGATTCAAGTAAAATGCAAGCTAAATGTAAATGCAAACTTCATTTTAGTGCTCCAAATGAAAGATTATGAAATCATATGAATTTTGAGCTAACATGTATTTAGATTTATAAGAAATTAGGACAACAAAAGATTGCAAATGAAATTCTAAGAATTAGGGGCCCAATCAGCTCAAAATTGATCCCTTTTATAGAAGAATTTTAGGAATGAGAGGTCAAGATTGATTTATGAAGAGAGGTGGAGATTTAATTTTTGGTGATCCATGTGAGGTGATCCAAGTGATTTAAATCTCATTGGCTAATGGATTGAATTTCCATTTTGTCAAGTGAGGAGTTTTAATTAGGAGATTTATTTAATTCCTTTTAGTTAGTTACTTTAGCCATGCATTTAATTCTTTTAATTTAATTAAATAGACCAATGCAATTAATGTGAGTTAGTGATGAGATCACTTTGATTTTAGGATATTAAAATTATTTAATGAATTATGCCAATTAATTGAGTAATTGTCTTGACATGATTAGGAGTATGATCACACTTAGGGAAAACAAGGTCTCTAGTTAGAGCAGACCAAATTAGGGTGGTTACAGTTGGGTTTTGTTTTTAAATGGTCTATATTTGGGGGTCATGTAGACACCACTTTGAATGTTATAAGGTCTATTAGGCATGTAGTTGTCGATTGACAACTTAGTTTTAATGTTTATAGTTTATAGTTTTAAGACCCCTTTTCTTTAGCTAGATATTCATGTTTTCCAAAATACACTAAAATATATCCCAAATAGACAAGCTTTCCTTAAATGACCATGAAGGTGGTAGAATTGGTAGACTCTCCAAATTATGCTTTACATAATCTCGATCAAGAATCTCTCCATCATCTTCAACCTTGTCAAGGATCTCTGCAAGGCTGAAGTCAACTATCTGCTTGATGGTTATCCTATAGTAGTCCAGCTTCCGAATATCTTCCTCTATGCACAAATCAATCCAGAGGTCTTTGAGGCCATGGGCATGTACAAACTGTCTCCTCATTTTTTCATTCATGCCCCTCCAATCAAAACAACTCCTTTCCATGAACCTTTTGAGAGTGATTTGCTGAAGTTCAAATTCCATGTTCTTTTATTTTGGAATGCCAAAGGAGTATCCACCAATCCTGAGTGGATTTCGTGAAGAAATTCCCACTCTTTGTCTATGCAATGTGGATTGGTGTGTTTTTACTGCCATGAGTTGTCTTTCCAACTCCATTAGAATGATATTGTCTGTAGGATAGCGTAGAAAGGTATATGGTTCACCTTGAAAATGACCAACTCTCAAGTAGGTGAAGCTGGGGAATTGCAGGAAGAGACAACCATACTCATTTACTATATTCCACGCTTCATCTAAAACACACTTTTTAGGATGATCTTTATCAAATAAGCACATGTGATGTCTGAAGAATGAATCTTTCACCCTCCTATAATGCACCTAAATAGATCTTGGTGGCAACTAATCATAGTAATCTCATATGGGTACAAGTGTCCTATCTTCCTTGGTCGAAAGGCCAGAGAAAGATCCAAGGGCAGCAACAATGTATACCAAGTATGAGTTCATATAGAATGTACAAGTGGAGGAAACCTGGGACAATTGCTAGCACAAGATATCACTAATTATGTCTCCCTATAATATCTTATGTTTGGACCTAATTATGACATATATTAACTTGTACATCCAAGTCTCAAAGATATTGCATTGCTCGAGTCTTTTAATCCCGCTGAGAAATATAATGAGATCATTGATCTCTTCTTTGAACTCTGAATGATGCATACTCTTTGTCCATTTGGATGATTAAGTCTCTTGTTGACCAACCAATTATTATTAACATACTTCATGCACTAATTCTTATCTTCATCCCGTCTCTCCAAATCCTTGACTTTTGAAATTTTTATGACCACGGGAGTGGGTGGTATTTTGAATATTCAGTCTATGGTATTTGGATCCAGGCTCCTAATAGTATTTTTAGCTTGGTCCCTGATAGGTCTAGAATTATAATCAAAATTCATGGCACATGCATAGATGAACTCTGGTTCTAGGACAACAAGAGGTAAAATTGAAACCATGTGGATATAACTCTGCTTAATGCAATGCATATTATCTATTGCAACTACTTCAACCCTTTTCACAAAGTCTTCCATATCTAAATGAACAAGATTAGTATCTTGAATCTTATCAAAGTATGAGGTAACTAGTGAACAAGGAATGGAGTTCTGATTTTTATCATACTAGTATTTCATCTTTTCCTTTTCTTTTCCTTTGGATGGAGTAGCTTCATCTGACATGGCAAGCTCGTGTGCATGAGCAATTGTTAGATGGAATTCCTAGAATGTAAGTACATCTTCATAAGATGGATCCATATAAATCTTAATTTGAGGCAAAGATACATATCTAAGAGCGTGCAAGTGGGGAATACAACTAGAAATATTTGGAGCAGCAAAGAGTAATTGATTTGAGTGAAATCATCTCGTGAAATGGAGAGAAAAAAAAAAGAGTTTTTCTAGGAGGAATGCATATGCGGAAAATAAGCTTTGAAATGATAAAATGGGTATGGGAGATGAATTATATACATGAATAAGTATTTGACATAGAAGATGGTGTTTTGGGAAACATTTGCAACTCATGAAAATTCATCAAAAGCATGAAGGTGGGCTTTTTGGTCTGCATTGCATATTGGAAAACTTAGTTTGTTTTTCGTAAGCAGGATGTTTATGTGCCATTAAAAGTCATTCTTTTTTCACACATAAGCGTGGAGGTGGGATTTTTGATCTGCATTGCATACTTGGAATGACTTGGCTCTTTTTGAAATGTCTCATTATTAAGAACAAGGTTTTTTTATTTAACACTTTATATAGAGTGTGTGTACAATTGCCACTTGCCAAACAAGAGCTAAGTGGACTTTTGATTTTCATGTTTACAACTACCATATTAAGGCCAAACCATACTCAAAAAAATATTGGTAAGGATCAAACTGAAATCTTAGCATTATAATGATAAAAAATGGCCAAAAAAGACCTAGATCTGAAAGTGATATTTCTGCCCTCAATGGCTACAAAATAGTTGCGGATCTGAAAAGTAGACAAAAAATTATACACTTTCAAAAAAATGCCACCTGAAAATATTTCTGTATGAGCTTGAATGAAGCCTCCAAAGTTGTAAAAATGAGGATTAACTAGCTACAACTATGGAAAAATGAATTTTCCAAAATCTCCATGCACCAAAATAAAAAATTAATTCCAAATCTGAGAAGAGCATGAGAAGCTACCTCAATAATAAAAAATTGCACAGAAAAATGACCTCATATGACCAAGTTATGGTCATTTGAAAAATCCATTCCAAACTAAAATTACAATCCGTGAGGGGGTCGCCATAAACATTTATCCCACATTCACTAGGATGTGAATAAATTTGCTCTTTATATCCATTAGCACTCAAATACACGTGTAAACCAAATAAAGAAGAATTTTGTAAGTTTATTTACTCATAGATTATGAAAGAATCATTTGCATTGTAGATTGGTCACTTTATAATGACTGTATGCGCTTTCTTTAAAACTGTGGGAAATTATCCCACATTGATGCCTTGTTGGACTCTAGGATTATTTAAAACCCAAAATGGACAACTATCAATCAACTGTGGAGCTAGGAGGATGTTGCAGTTGTTGATTCTAAGGATGTTTATATTTATTTTGGCCTTAAAATACATGTAAACATCGATGGGCAGGGCCGCCCCTAGGAGTTTAGTCCCACATTGATGGGGCTAGTGGATTTTGGATGTTTATGTATGAAGACACCAACAAGCATTGCAAAGCAATAGAGAGAATGAGCTTGGTGCCACCTGAAGACATTATTTTTTCCATTAGTATTCAAAGGGAAAATAGGTTATGAACCATCGATAACACCTACATCGAAAGAAAAACTTTTATTACAAACTGAAAGTACAGATAACAAAGGTCACCGAAAGTGTTGAAGTCAAGGAAACCCGACAAGACAGATCATAAGAGTAACCTGACACAATTTGCATAGTTCAACCCAAAAATGTTGAAGTGCAAAATGACATAGCAAAAAAGAAGAGGAACCTGATAGAGCAAGGGAACCCGATGGACAATTCACTAAAGCAACACCGACAGACTGACAACAGAGAAACCCGAGCATTAGTCACCGAAAGTCAATTAAATCCTAAGAAATGTGGATCTGACTTCCACGTTAGATGAAGCACTTATGTTTTATATTTAGCATTTTGATTTGATTTAAAACTGTTTCTTGAGGGACAAGCAATGTAATTGTAATTTTTTTAATCATTCTAGCTAATTGAAAACATGCAAACTAGGAGATCAAGGTAAATTTGTAAACCTTTGATCATAGAGTTACCTTTATAATACGTGAAATTAAAATAGGTCAATCTATTGTATAAATAGATGCGTAATCATTCCATTTAAGAGTGATGTGAGGATTATAGTAGCCAAGGAGTACATCTATGGATCAGATTTAAGGCTACCAAGCAACAGAGGTATTGATCAATCACATTAGGTGATACATTGTACATGTGAATTTAATGGATTTGTAGTCAGCAATTGTAGATTGCATACACTCAGGTCAATGAGTAATTTTGTCTACATTATAACAAGTGTAGCAAATAGAAGAAATCCTTTCAAGAAAGGTGGATTTAACAATCCTATGTAAATCTCTTAAGCGAGTGCACACTAAACAATGTTGCTAAAGCTCTTAACAGAGTAGAACTTAACCAGTCACCATATAATACTCCTAACAGGGTAGATCATCAGAAGTGATCAAATTGTAAGCCCTAATCGGCCCCTTCCAATCTGCAGATAGTGAAGTTTTGTGGCTTTTATCCCCACCCCATTTTTTACCTTCTAACATGGGTTTTTCTACATTACCAAATCTTGTTTCATGTGTCATTACATTTCATGAATGCTTCTATGAATGTTTACATGCTTATGGAGTTTATGAATTGATATAACTTACACAAAGATAGGATAGATCAAATGGTTGGTAATACAATTGATTGCAAAAAATGATTAAGGTTAAAGAGGAAATTTTTAGAGGTACTGATTCACCCCTCCCCTCGTAGTACATACTTCCCATTATTTCCAACACCGCCAACTATAATGTGAATTCAGTGTCTACGAATCTATTGTGTTTACAAGACTATGAACAAACTTATGCAACCTGTGAAAATTCTAACAGATAAATGAGGGTCATAACCCCAAAAATATTGCCAAAAAATATAGAGATAAACATACTATGAATAAAAAAATAGTTAAAACACAAAATTGAAATAATAATTTTCTCCTGATCGTATTGTCACTTTGCAGATCGGGTTGTATGGTCTGATTTGCAAAAAAAAACTGCCTTAAATTTTACTTTTGCCCAAAATAGACAAATTTATAGTCAAAATTTGTCAAAATAGCCTCTCAAACGCAATAGTGAGGTCAGATCTTGCTCTAGATGCTCCCACAAAATATTGCTTCATAGATCTGAATACAAGCCCTCCAATGAACGAAGCAGAATATCTCCAAAAGGATATGCAATGGACACTCCAATGGCTTTGATTCCAAGTAAGAATTTTTCTTATGCAATGTAAGAATTTTCCCAAGGCAATATGCCAAGATCTAAAATCTCAATGAATAGCTCAAACAAGAGAGATAAGATGAACAAGAATAAATTGTTCTCTCATCAATATGATCAACTGGATAAAAGTATAATGGATCCAATAAATTGAAATAAATTCAATTTAAAATGTAGATATGTTTTGTTATATAGGCTAGGAAATAAGAGACTATGATAAGGAGAAGATAATTTATCACTTATACAAGGTGGAAGAACATGTCTACCAAAGGTGAAGCATCCTCCATTATACAATAAAGTATGTGCAACATGTGGAGGATGATAATGTGATAAGAGCACTAAAGGTGGAGACAACACATAAAGTGGAATGTGATAACAACTACCGCCACCTAAAGTGGAGTTTCTCCTACACCATGTGCTAAAATAGGATGCAAAATCCTAAGTGTTTCATGTGCAAACTACTATGTATGCATTATCCTAAGTAAGCTTAAGTAAAGTGTATTTACGATTATTTAATATACCAATAGTCTCAAATGCAAACTACTATGCATGCATTATCCTAAGTAAGCTTAAGTAAACTATAATTAGTAGATATTTAATTACACCAATAGCTATAAATGAACTATACTGGCTTTGGTAGAAATAAATATATTTTATAATTTGGATACGTTCCAAGTAGTTTGTGATGAATTGATTTAGCTAGAGAATTTGATGGCACAATATTTTAAAGGTCAAGTAAAACTTATTAACCTAACTTTTGAACATTATCCTAGTTTAGTGGAACTTTTTTAACATTTTGGTAAGGTTATTATTGTAAATTTAACAAGAGAAAGAATTAAACCTTGTTTGTCCCATATATAATTATTACAATTATAGTTGAATTTTGTAATATTCCTGGGCATGACAATTTATCTTACGACTTATTGTTCAAAGGTTAATTCATTATCTTAAATACATAAGAAAGGCTACAAAAAATAATATTGTCCTCCTATATTTAAATTGAAAATAGGATTATAAGTATTTTGATAAATATTCATGTGTTAGGATCTGATGTTTGATACAAATGATTTTGTAATGAAATATTATTGGATCTAGTTTGAATAAAATTAAAGGGTAAATTTTTTTGATCTCCTCGTGTAGGTGAATTGTTTTTTTTTTTAAACATTTCCAAAATTTGCATAACACATTCATAGTAGTAACCATTCTTTTTGTTTCTTTTATTAAATATATTGATTAATGTTTTTGTTTTGTTTTCAAGAACTTGTTTCTTAGTGAAGTAAACATGCCTCTAGGCACAACTCTTATTGCATCTTATTGATCATATGTTGATTAGTATCAATCAATTTAAGTTCAAGTTGGTATTAATTATGTTTCTATGATAGTCGTTCTTTGTTTCAATCACAATTCTCATCATTTCAGCTAACTTGATCAAGACATCATAGAGTACAATGATTCATTATAGAACCATCTTCATTACATTTGTAAAATAATTTTAAATACCTTAGGTTTTTCTATCTTTCTTGTTCAATAAATTATCAGAATAAATATAAATTTACAAGTTTGACTTAGAGAAAGTAAAATCATTTCCATTTATTGTATTCTCCATGTAAATATCAAGCAATGGTAATTTTACTTGTACTATAATGTATTGCAAAGTATAATTTCAAGTAGATATCGCATGCCTTTATACCAAATTTTTTATGTGTTTAATTATTGCACTTAGTAAGTCATTCTCCTAGGTTCTAAACACATATGTTGCTTAAGTTCACTTAGGGATTGCATAGGAATATTCCCACTTTAGGTGATTTCGCATTATCACTTTTCCACCTTAAGTGAGATATCCACCACTGGTGCACTTATATCTTTATTACTTTTACACCTTTAATTGATGTGTTAAACAAACAAATTTCCAAAAATGAAAAGTGACCCACCTTTAGTGGATATGTGGCACAAACATCTTTCCATCTTGGAGGGTGATCCACCTTTAGTGGACGTGACACTTTCATTTTTCCACCTTAGGTGAGTGATAAGTTGTCTCTTTCATTATTGTGCTATAATATTATGACACTTGTCATATAACCTTATGCACTCTTATGTTCTCACCTTGGCCTATTTAACCAAGGGGTCTCCTTTGTAGTATCATTCCAATTTAGTCAATGAAGTGAATTTAATTAAATCAAGCTATTCTATTGCGTTCTTGGTGAGAATACAAATTGTTCTTGATGCATTGATTCTCTCTTGTTATTGTGATTTTCATTAGACCTCTAGATCTTGGGATTCTACCTTCATAGCCAAATCTTACAGAATTAATGTAAAAAAATATTGTCTACATAGTATCCTCTCAACTTTTCCAATACATAATATTATACTCATTAATAATTTAAGTAGGTCAATATGGAAGATAACAATTCCTAATTAGTTTTAGATAGGCTTCTTAAGTCTAAATATTCCCTTAAATTTTAGTTTAGTGACTATTAATATGTTTATTGAGTAGATAAGAAATGACAAAATCATTTTTTAATACATTACAATATTGCATCTTTATTATAAGTTGCAAATAATTATTTATATGATTTGATATCCTCTCTTAACAAATAGTATAATTTTGGTGCATGAAGTTTTCATCTTCCTAAGTCTCTCTAGGTCATTGAATTGAGCCCATTAGACCAATAATTTTTTAATGCCTCTTTGTCATATATCATGCTCGTGAGGGCCCAAGATTTTGATTAGTTTTAATTTGATATTTTCCTTCCTCTTCAACTTGATTTTTTTGCCAATTCAAAATGTGAGAGCAATTATATAGGCACTTCCTCAACTCTACAATGTGAAAGACATTGTAGTTTCAACACAAGAAACCTAAGTTTCCATAGGTTCATTGAATTGACACCATTAGATTAATACTTTTTGAATGCCTATGTCATATATTATGCTTGTGAGGGTCCAAGATTTTATTTAGTTGTTGTAGACACCCTAAAATGGATAGACTTGCGACCTTGCATTAAATTACTAATTTCCCTACATTAATTAATGGTTTTTTAATCGTTAATTAATCATCTTATTTCATCTAAATCCAATCACTCAATCATTCCCCCAAAATTAATTAAATAATTAATTTTATTTGATTGATCAACCTTAATTAATTAATCTTTATTAATTAATTATATTCAAATTCCTAAAGTTTAAAATCAAATATTTAAACTTATTGATTTATTATTATAATTAAATTAATTTAATTTCATTCAAATATTCAATTTTTAAATCAAAATAGAATTGAATTATCTCATGTTTGAGTATTTTAATTTCTAAAATTAAATAAATACTCAAATAAATCAACTCTCCAGTTCCAAGAGGTAAGTCCAATTCAACTCTTCAGTTCCAAGAGGTGACTCCAAGCCTTCTCTTCAGTTCTAAAAGGCAACTCACAATCAGCTTTTCAGTTAACTAAACTATCCCCTCTTTTATTCAGTTAAAGAGGCAGAGATTACTGATTTGCTTCTCCATTTCCTTTTGATCTCAATCATTCATCCTCCAATTTATGGGATTGATCTCATCCGTCCAAATAATTTTCCATATTCTATAAAATCAACCATTTGAAGGATCCATGATTTCAAGCTTTGTGCACTCTTACTCTACAGGATTCTTATGAAGCATCAAGCATTCTTGTGATCATATCAATATCATTTTCTCAACACTCCCAAGTCACAGATGCTACCAATACTAATATTGAGCACCATTCATACAATGTTTCGGAAGGAGTAGAGAGAAGCAATAAAAGCTTCAAGCATTGTGGTTTGCATTTTTTTGTTTTCCTCTATCTTTCTTGTTATTTTATTATCCATAGATTCATTCTTAGTAGTTTTGATTGCTTTCCCCCATTGCAAATCAGTGCTACTAACCCTCGTCATCGAGTGCACGGGATTGAATCTACGCATTTTTGTGAACCCAATGTGAATCAAACAGCCCGATAATCGCTTGCAGACGGCAAACAAAATTTCTCAGGCTTAGCCGTACGGCTGCAGTTTCATTTTTTTGAAAATTTTTGTAATTTTGCAATTGACAGAAGTTTGTCACGATTGACATAAGTTTACCACAATTGACTAGTTTATTACCGCAATCTCTCTCTGTAATTTCACAATCAAATTTTGTAGTTTTTCAGTCTCTGGTTCAGGTACTTTTTGCAATTAAAAAATATGTTTCACAATGGCCAGGGAAATTTTGCAATCACCAATACATTACCACAATCAACATAAAAATTTCACAATTGAAAAAATTATGTTGCAATCGCCAGGATAAATTCACATCTGGCAGAAGAATTTTGCATCTGATGGCAGAATTTCGCAATTGCTCTGTTTCATCATTTTGTTATTCAGATCTGATTTTTTCTCAATTTTTGTGCAGGAATAAAAACATGACATATGGAAAAAAGGATAATCAGACACACCCCGAGGTTTAGGTCATGAAAAGCATCCATAAGAAGAGTCACTCATTACCACATGAAATGAAAGGAAACATTGGCAATTACAGTTGAAGATCAAAGTGAATCCTTTTACAGGTATATTGATTCTCTCAAGTGTTTTGCAGCCAAATTCAAAGTTACCATGAGCCTTAACAGTCTTAATAATCCTGGTGATTCTGAATATTATTCATTTTGATTGTTAGGATTTTTCAGTAGTAATAGCTTCTTGATAGCTTCTGGTGTGGAAACAATTTTAACAAAGCAACTTGAAATCAACTCATTTGTCTTTTTGGTTCTTAAAAAGAAAAGTGTATGCAAAACATCACAATCTCACATTTTTTATTTGGTGTTTAAAATTGATGTGTGGTTAACAATTGAACAAGGCAAAGAATCTTTGAATTTGGTGCATCTAAAATTGAACAAGCAATCATCATTTGGTTTGGGCTTAAAATTGAACTCGCGTGCATGTATGGATGATAGTTGATTTCACACTTGATATTTTGGTGCTTAAACGATTAATCTTGTGTCTTGAGTCTTTGGTGCACTTACACAATCTATTAGAATAACAACCTTTAAAAAAATTTAGAGAGGCCTATCTGGAGAAAGCGTGGTGCAGGAGCACCTCTCCAAACACCTAAGTCCACCTTGGGACCAAATGGAGGTAGTGGATCTAAATAATTTCTAAAATTAAATTGGGATATATTGAGGCCAATAATGGTAATATGTGATAAACAATTTAATTTAAATATTATAAGTCCTAGAAGTCCTGGCAAAGGACTTAGGACCAAAACAATGTAAGGGTGGCCAATAGTGCCAAATGGGATCTAAAGTTGTTGAAGGGAGTCAATTAGGTCCTAGAAGAAATAATAAATTTATTGGGATAGAAGTTAATAGTTTTTTAATAGAAATATGCAATAAAATGTAAGTTGGAAATTCAAATATTTGAATTCCAACGGTTATGAGCATTTAGGAGGGGAAATGGTTTTAAAGTGTTTTTAGAATTAACTAAGCCTTCCAACCGACCCATATTGGTTGGGGAAGTTGGTAGGGAGTTTTTTTAATGCTTGGAAAGGTTTATGTACAGATTCATCAAGGGAAGTACATACTTTTACCCATAATTTCAATAAAATCCAGAATTTTCATAACTTTCTTGCATGGTTTGACTTCTAATTCATTCCATTGGTTTTTTTGGTGCTTGGAGGACAATATTATGGTCTTTTAAGACATTTTTGAATGATCTAAAAGTGTCTTAGGTTTCGTTTCAATCAGTTATATTGACTGTCCTCACTAAATCTCTATTTTTCTTGGTAGTTTTGATAAATTCATCAATGTGAAAGCATAATTCCATGAATCTGATTATTTTTTCTCATGGAATGATGCATATTTAACATGTAAAACATTTTAATAACATTATATGTTGTAGAATATTTGATTTGATATGGCGATCACCAAGAATAGTGAAGAAAACTTGATGAAATTGCTTGCTAGAGCGTAGCAGCAAGAGATCTGACTTAAGGAGGGCATGTTTTTGTTTGAGGAAGAAAAATTATATGTCTAATGCATGGTTAATCCTGAA
>MU226329.1:1913629-1928051 GCA_018584345.1 Thuja plicata | reverse complement strand
GAGACCAAAGACAAAGAAGCAAATGTTGTTCTAGAACCTTATACAGAGGGTGATTTTCTCATGGTGAGAAAAGGAGCATACATACAACAGCAAAAGAAACCAGAGATATCAATTTTCAGAACCAATTGCCAAAGTTATGGTAAGATTTGTAAGATGATAGTTGATTCTAGTTCTTTTGATAATTTTGTGTCTTATGAGATGGTGAATAAACTGAATTTGCACACATTTCTAATTGATAGCCAATATAAAGCATCATGGGTCACTAATGATCAAAACATTGTCATAAAGGAACAAGCATATGTTGATTTCTCTGTTGGGATGTATAATGATAGGGTCTTGTGTGATGTGGTCCCTATGACTTGTTGTCATGTCATTTTGGGAAGACCATGGCAAGCCTCAAGACAGACCATTCATTATGGATTGGAAAATTTTTATGTTGTGCACAAGGATGGAAAGACTTATACCCTCACACCCCTACCTAACCATGCTGCTGATGAAAGTAGGAACATAACTGTGTTTGGTTCTAATACTTATGAAAAGGAGAGTCAATATAACTCAAGAAGAGGAAGAGACCAAAGAAAAAGAAGAGTCAATCTAATAACGAAAGGAGAGTCAATCTAACTCAAGAAGAGGAAGAGAACAAAGATAAAGAAGCAAATGTTGTTCTAGAACCTTATACAGAGGGTGATTTTCTCATGGTGAGAAAAGGAGCATACATACAACAGCAAAAGAAACCAGAGATATCAATTTTCAGAACTAATTGCCAAAGTTATGGTAATATTTTCAAGATGATAGTTGATTCTAGTTCTTTTGATAATTTTGTGTCTTATGAGATGGTGAATAAACTGAATTTGCACACATTTCCAATTGATAGCCAATATAAAGCATCATGGGTCACTACTGATCAAAACATTGTCATAAAGGAATAAGCATATGTTGATTTCTCTATTGGGATGTATAATGATAGGGTATTGTGTGATGTGGTCCCTATGACTTGTTGTCATGTCATTTTGGGAAGACCATGGCAAGCCTCAAGAAAGACCATTCATTATGGATTGGAAAATGTTTATGTTGTGCACAAGGATGGAAAGACTTATACCCTCACACCCCTACCCAACCATGCTGCTGATGAAAGTAGGAACATAATTGTGTTTGGTTCTAAGACTTATGTTGATTTGCAAAGGAAAGAAGTGCAGGGACCTGTAGCATCAGATCATAAAACAAGGACCACTTTGTTGGTCATGAAATCAAAAGTTTGTGACAGTCACAATGCATTGACTGTTAAGCAGCAAATAGAGTAGAATAAAGGAGTTATGGTGGGGACTATGTGGTGTCCTATGGTATCACCAAGGAAGGGTGATAGTGACATTACCATTGAGAATAATAGCAGGGGTCTAATTGATCCTAAGATGAAGATTAAGGGGCAGTTTGTGCAGTCACAAATTGACTGTCCTCAATCAGCAATAAATAAAGTTGCCTTGGGTAGTGACAAGAACAAGGATTTTTCTTTTGTTTCTAATGCTTTGAATGCAGTTACTACTCATATGAAGGTTGCTAGGTTGCATATGAAGAGTTGCAAACATCCATCTAGGAGAATGGGTGGCAAAAAGACATCTTTCCTTCACTCTTGGGACAAGAGTCATTTTGGAGGTGGGGTGTATGGTGCAGGAGCACCTCTCCAAACACCTAAGTCCACCTTGGGACCAAATGGAGGTAGTGGATCTAAATAATTCCTAAAAGTAAATTGGGAAATAATGAGGCCAATAATGGCAATATGTAATAAACAATTTAATTTAAATATTATAAGTCCTAGAAGTCATGGCAAAGGACTTAGGACCAAAACAATGTAAGGGTGGCCAATAGTGCGAAATGGGATCTAAAGTTGTTGAGGGGAATCAATTAGGTCCTAGAAGAAATAATAAATTTATTGGGATAGAATTTAATAGTTTTTTAATAGAAATATGCAATAAAATGTAAGTTGGAAATTCAAATATTTGAATTCCAATGGTTATGAGCATTTAGGAGGGAAAATGGTTTTAAAGTGTTTCTAGACTTAGCTAAGCCTTCCAACCGACCCAGATTGGTTGGGGAAGTTGGTAGGGAGTTTATTTAATGCTTGGAAAGGTCTATGTATGGATTCATGAAGGGAAGTACATACTTTTACCCATAATTTCAATAAAATCCAGAATTTTCATAACTTTCTTGCATGGTTTGACTTCTAATTCATTCCGTTGGTTTTGTTGGTACTTGGAGGACAATATTATGGTCTTGTAAGACATTTTTGAATGCTTTTAAAGTATCTTAGGTTTTGTTTCAATCATTTATATTGACTGTCCTCACTAAATCTTTGTTTTTCTTAGTAGTTTTGATAAATTCTTCAATGTGAAAGCACCATTCCATGAATGTGATTTATGTTTCTCATGGAATGATGCATATTTAACATGTACAAAATTTTACTAACATTATATGTTGCAGAATATTTTATTTGATATGGGGATCACCAAGAATAGTGAAGAAAACTTGATGAAATTGCTTGCTAGAGTGTAGCAGCAAGAGATCTGACTTAAGGAGGGCATGTTTTTGTTTGAGGAAAAAAATGTATATGTCCAATGCATGGTGAATCTTGAAGGAGGGCTTCTGGAAGTGAGTGGAAGGGTGAAAACTAGAAGGCCCTAGTTTTTGGAGCAATTTGGTGAGGGTATGATAGAAACCCCATAGGGAAAAGTGCTATTGCCAAAAAAATTTGATAATCCTTAGTTTTAGACCATTTCTAGACTCTATGAAAAGTGGCATGTTAGGGTAGCAGATAGAAATGGTACTTCCTTTGTAAATGCACCTAAATTAGCCCTCTTGTAGACAATGAACAGTCAATTTTTGGGATAGTTGGTCCAAAGTACCAATACCAAATATTTTGATATGTTGGGTATAAGGATAATGGGTATCTTAATATGTAATTTATTTGGGAATTTTTTTGGGAAAACAAAAAGTTATTTGGGCAAAACTCGCTGGTTAAGGCTACAAGGATAGAGAGCCTAGAGTGTGGATTGAGGGTAAGATCTTGGAGTAGGACTTAAAGAACCACTTGAACATTTTTGGAGTCATATTTTATTCCATTTTGAATCCCTATAATAGTAAGGGAGTTGGGAGAAGTCAGAGTGATAGGTTAGTGACATATTGGCACTTGGGGTCACTTGGGTAAGGAACACCATTGAAGAAACCAAGAACAATTTCTTTATCAAATAACCCCAATCTAACCTACCTCTTTGCATCAAAGCACTTCTTCCTTATAGGATGACCTTAAATTGGTAATCCTTCCTATCAAGTATATAAATAAAACATGGGCCAAAGCTTTATCTTATAACTAGCCAAGCTCGGGTGAGGTGTGTTGATGATAACCTAGATCGGGTGAAATATCCCTAAGTAGCCAGCATGGTTGACTAGGCTCTTAAGTGAGTCACACATGTACAAACTGATTGGATAGACTCCACAGACCTTACTAAAATTTAGTTAATTAGAGACCTACTCGTTTCACCTCCGAACAAGTGTCTTATTATAGTGCAAGGGGTTGCAGAATTTTCCCCCAAGATTCCCAACATATGTGTTCCAGGATATTGTGTTGATGAAAGAGATCTTCATTAGCATGAAAACAATATTTGGGAAAGGAGAAAAACATGGGCACCTATGTTGTGGATCTTCGTGTCCTAGAAGCAGAATAATTGGTGTGTGAGTTAATGAACATAAAAAGCATTGGGCCTATAATATTGCATCTTGAAGCCAAATTGAGCTAGATTAATCGGACTATCTCTGTTTCGACCATGTGAAAATATTGCAACTTGGAAAAGAGATAGAACATACACTTTTTATTCTTGGATCTTCAAAAAATTGTGTCTATTATGCTTTCTTGTGTGATCAGTTCTCAAAAACACAAAACCAACATCTCCCATTGTCAAAACAATTCAAACGTGTTCAAAATCTAGGGTGTCAACCAAAGTTTGTTCCAGAAAGATCATTTTATTAGACAGATTCCCAAACTACAATCATTTTTCAAGACTGTCACACTTTGTTGTAATTGATGAATTTTTCCTGCAATTGAGAGAAGTTGATCACAATCGATTCCTTTTTACCCCAATCACTAAAATTTTACAGCAATTGACCTTGCATTCTACCGCAATCGGCAAAATTATACCGCAATCGACCTATAGACCTGTTCTTTCATTCTATCAGGATAGATTGGAGTCCTCTGTCAAAAATCTACATTTTTATCAGTCTAAAACCTTCAAAAAGATTCCCCATTTTGTGTGAAAGGTCAGTGTACACATCAAAGGAGATAATGAAGAATCAGTGTGAATCTCAAAACATGTAGGATCATCCCTCTTTGTCAGTTTGGCTATTGTTTACCGTTGATAGTTCAAAAGTTCAGATTAGACTGTCTTGATCTCATTATCTCAGCTTCATCAATCTTTATCAGCGACTTTGTCTCATCTAAGGAAAGAGTTAAAATCAATATTTTACATTACCAATCTCTGAGATCAAGAGAAATTGAAATTTGTTCTTAGAATTACCCTTGTCAAAACAAGTACTCGAACTCTCTTTGAGAGGCTATCCCTTTTGTTTTCTTTATATCACTGAGTTTAGTTCAAAACCTGGATAACACCATTTCTTTCACACCTTATGGAGGACCTTATACTAGGTCAAAGGATAGAACACAACCAAATGAATCCTACATTAACTAGTTTCCCCTATGGGAAAAAAAGCAAGAGGACTACCCATTCGAAAACATTGATCTCACTCTCTACATTGAGAATGTGCATACAATTCCTCATGGTTCCTGTAGACCAACTATATTTCAAGACATCATAGAGGAAGAACTCAAAGACATAGAGAAAGATGCTTATTACATGCAAGTGGTTGATGTTGTTGTGGAAATAAACCCTAAAATATTTCTAGCTATGTTGATAAAAAAAAGGGAGACAATATCCCCGCTGAATTCAATGTATCAATGATATGGCCTGAAAACCGACTAGCAAGATAAAGCACAACTAAAAACTCTCAAATGAATCTTGTGGTGTCTCAAGTCTTGTCTCTGCCACCATCAAAAACCACAACATCAACGCAAACTATATCTACCCAAACTAGCTCAACCAATCAAGCTAGTACATCATCCACCCAAAACATTATGGGCTCCCAACTAAGTGCACCCCTAGTTACCAATTTATCTCAAGCATATGCCTCATGGCCTTTCACTTCAAGTGTTCAAGCTATATCATCAATTCCCCAAACAATCAATAACCCATTTGCAACTACTCAAACACTATAGTTTATCCCTACTAGCTTTGGACCTAATACTTCCCAACCACACAGATCAATCTTTGTAGGGCCGACATTCAGTCAATGTCCACTAAAGGGTACACCTTTATTCCAAATGGGATCCCAAAAATAGAAACAACAACAACCTTGGACCAATAAGATGTCCTAATATCAAAATCATACGTTGGTAAATCAATACCAAATCCCAACGAGATCATATGTCCCAATTCAAGGAACTCAAAGGCGAAGCCTTATACAAACCATGACACAGAGGTTCAATGTCAGGAATGTTCCTCAATATCCAACATACATGCTGATACAACAAGTACAGAATATACATATGCAAATGATGGACGTGCAAAATTAGGGACAAACCAAGTCTTACATAGCAAAGGACTTGTACCCATACCCATTCGATCACTCATTGCACATGTCACCATTTCCCACACACTTCTTGGTGCCTAAAATTAACAAATATAGAGGCAGTACCAATCCTCTAGAGCATATAAGGGAATTCTTTGCTAGCTAATGTGATTGTTTCCATAGATTCTAGCCAGACCAGCAATGAAATGGTTCTCACACTTAGCCCATGGCATTCGGTCTTGGGGATAATTGGCCTAAAACATTTATTTCTCACTTTTATCATAACATAGAATGTAAGGTTAGCTGATGACATGTAACTGATTGAATGTTTGATAATGTTACGTTGAAGACAATGCAAGGCATTAAATCAGTTAATGGTTTGTATTGTCATTGATGTCAACTTGATATCTGTACGGTCATGTACATAATGTCAAAGACTTCAGAGAATCAATGGAACAAAGGTTATGCTTTCAGCAATGCATAAAAGTCAAGTATTCACTAAGTGACAGACAACACCAATGGAGTGCACACCATCAGTAAAGGCAAACAAGAAAAGTCACAGTGATACCCGATGAGCAGAAGACAGTGTTTCCTGATGAAGCAAAACCACAAGATGCCCGATGAGCTAAAAATAGAGTTGCCCGATGAATAAATTTCCAATGACGCCTGACAGATGGAGATCCCAAAGCTAACTAGAGTCACACCGATGGAACTGTCAATTGTCACCAATGACTAACTACATATTTGACCAACGGAATAGAGAGTTCAGAAAATGATAAAATATCTAGCTGGCAAGAGCTAAAGATAGACTTAACTGGTTGTTTTCTTTATTTTATTCGATCAGAGTTAAGTGATTGATTTAAAGATGATTTGTACAGTTAAAAAGAAGATAACTACAAGATAAATTAGGAGTTATGCTTTAAATCAAATTGGCTGGATTGTTTTTCATGCCAAGAATCAAGAATCAAGAAACATTGAATATCATGTCTATATAAGAGACAAGCTTAATTAATTTATGAAGAGGATTAAGGGGAGTGAATAGAAAGAGGATGCTGAAGAGAAACTAATGAAGAATAACTTCATACAGTCTTAATCAATCAAGCTGAATGAGAGCTAAGGAATTCTGCAGACACTGACAAATAGTGAAGCACAACATCACAGAGAAGAAAGTGTGGAGCACAAAGAATTGAATTGATACATTGATCAGAGAGGTAATGTACTTAAATAGATCTCAAAATCTGCAATTCAAAGTTGCATCATGAACAGGTCATAGTGTTTCAGTTTAACCATTGAAGCATCAAGTCTCTTAATAGAGCAGGACTTAATAGTCTTCTATATATTGAGGTACATCCCAAGGAGGGCCAAAAAGGTTGATTCATGAAAGTAGCATTGGACTTGCCCGATACCTATTGACAGTCTAAGAAGGAGGCTGATTCAAGGATGGTAGCAATAGATGACCGATACTAAGTGACAACCTCTATGTATAAAATCCTCTAACAAGGTCACACTTAACAGTGTGTTTGTAACCTTTAACAAGGTTGGCTCCTAATAGGGCTCACTTCAGAAGAGTGAAAATTTGGGGCACCGGTCCCAGTGGTTTTTCCCCTAACAGGGTTTCCACGTTAAAAATTCATGTGTTATGTTTGTATGATTCATTTCTTTATTGTTTTGTATCTGACATAGTTAACACTGGATTGATCAGTATACTCTACTTATTTACTGAGTTTCAGTAAATAGTTATACTGCTTATCGATAATCAAGAAAGAATAAGGACAGACAAGGAAAACTGATAAACAGTTAAGTCAACAGTAGTATTTCATGGCATGTATCTTGTAGGGACATAATAATCTGAGGTTTATTGATTGGTGGTTAAATTTAAAAGGATAAATTTTTAAGGCCACTAATTCACCCCCCACCCCCCTCCCCTCAGTTATTACTAAAAATTGGTATCAGAGCTTGTGTGCTTAGAAAGGAAGGTTTCAAGACCTAAGTCAAGATCATAAGATGAATAGATGAGATGTGCCCAAGTTGAACAAAGACAACTTTGCTTCATGGAAAAGCAGGATAAGACTCCACTTATTAGGTATTGGTAATGATGTTACTCAATTCCTAGATACTAAATATGTGTTTCCCATAGGATCATTAATAGTAGATCAATTGGGAGAGAAGCATGAACACAACTGCATGGTCACAGAGCTTTCTTCCTCACTCTCTGATGCTGAATTTGAAGATGTCAAGGATTGCAAAACTGCAAAGAAGATGTGGGACAAATTGAAACTTGTACATGGAGGTGATACAAATGTTCTGAGAGCCAAGGTAGAAAGCCTTAGAGGAAAATTTGATGATCTCAGAATGAAAGAAGGAGAAAACATCACACAGTACAGCACAAGAATAAAAGAAGTATTCAATGTTATATGAGGATTTGGAGGTACACTTGAAGAGGAGACAGTAGGAAGTAAAATCTTAAGAACATTACTGCCTATATATGCTATTAGAGTTTCTGCCATTCAAGAAATGAGAGCAGTAGCCAGAAATACAGAACTACTCTCGATAGTTTAATTGGTAGACTAATTTCATTTGAGATGAATAACTTTGACAATAGTGTCTTACCAAACTTAGAGTCTGCATTTAAGTCTTCTACGAGAATAAGCAAATCAAGTCATAGATACACATCTAGAAGAGATAGTGAAAGTGAAAGTGAAGAAGAAGATCTAGATGAAATAGAAGTACTTATGGACAGTAGAATGCAGAGAGGCAAAGGTAAATACAAATGCAAGTTACCACTTGTATGCTTTAATTGTAAAGATATTGGACACTTTTCTGCAAGATGTCCTAACAGAAGAAAAGATGACAGAAGTAATGACAGATCTTTTGAGAAGAAATATGACAGAGGTGATAACAAATATTACAAAGGTTACCGACAATCAAAAAGAAGAGATACCTGAGACTACAAGGACAAAGGTGAGAAATCTAGCTACCTAGCTGCTTGCAAAGATGAAGATACTGACACCGAACCTGATGAAGACATTGAGAGGGTATTTGTGGTTGTGAAGGATGATTCAGATGAAGATAAAAGGTATGTAGAAACTGCACTCATATTTAAGGTTAGCAAGAATCACATCTGGATTATAGATAGTGGTTGCACTCATCACATGACCGGTGACAAAGGAAAGTTTAACACTTTTGAGTATTGTAATGGTGGTACAGTAAGAGTGGGTAATGATACACCTTTTCCAGTTGAAGGTAAAGGAACTATAATGCTGAATAACCTGATTAAATGTGAAAATGCTTATTGGGTAAAAGGATTGAATTATAATTTGTTGAGTGTTTCTCATCTGAATAATTCAGGTCACAGAGTAGCATTTGAGAATAAGAAGGCAAAGATCTTCAATGAATTAGGAAGACTGATTGGTACTGGTGAACAAACTAAAGGTAACTTATTCTATCTGAATGATACTAACACCACTTGCTTAATGACTAGAAACAAAGAAATATGGTTGTGGCAAAAAATATTTTTTCATGTGAATTTTGACAACATGATTAAATTAAGCAGAAGGAGAAATGTAAGAGGCTTACCGACGATGACAAAGCCAGACAACATCATGTGCAAGAATTGTCAAAAGGGTAAAATGACAAATTCTAGTTTAAAAAGTAAAACCCATGCATCCGATGATATTCTAGAATTAGTCCATACTGATCTATGTAGACCAATGAGGACAAAGAGTTATTATGGAGATAGATATTTTATTCTCTTTGTTGATGATTACTCTAGAATGATGACAGTTATGTTTCTAAAAGATAAATCTGAAGCATTCAAGATGTTTAAATGGTATAAAGCTATGGCAGAGAAACAAAGTGGTAAGGATCTGAAATTTTTGAGGTCAGATAGAGGAGGAGAATTTGTATCAAATGAATTTACTAATTTCTATAATGAGCATGGTATAAAAAGACAGGTTTCTGTACCAAGAACACCACAGCAAAATAGGATTGTTGAGAGAAAGAACAGATCAATAGTTGATTGTGCCAGAACACTGATGATAGAGAAAGGCATCACCCAAATCTTCTGGATGAAAGCTGTCAGTACTACTATCTACACATTGAACATAGTGCAATTGAAGGACTCAAAGAAGACACCTTATGAGCTATGGTATGGTAAAACACCCAATGTAAGTTACTTCAAGATATTTGGTAGTCAATCTTATGTCTTAAATGATGATAGAAATGGAAATCTTGACGCCAAGAGTGATGAAGGTATTTTTCTAGGGTATTCTACCAAGAGCAAAGCTAATAAATTTCTTATCAAGGCTTCTAACAAAATTGTTGAAAGTACAAACGTAAAGATAGATGAATTTGCATAAAAGAATGAGTTGGAAAGCACAAAAGAACTAGAGGACTACAACAAGTTTGTATACTATGAAGAACCCAACACTCTACCCGAGAAATAGTGCTTGATTCCATAGCAACAAAATGTTGCAACTGACGGTCAGACTATTTTTTATTACGGTAAAAACAGGTTTTGAAGGGACCCCAAAACCCTTTAACAAAGCTGAGAAAAGAAAGGCATTAGAGCCCAGAGAACAATAGGCTGCCCCAAGAAAGGAAGCAGGCTACAAAGGGACAAATCCTAGATTTAGCAATAAGCATAAGCAAAACAAAAAAACAAAAAATACGCTGGAAGGAAAACAGAGAGAAAGACCGCCAGCACCAAGATCAGAATAGAGTTTTCAGGAAACTCTCAGAGTCCTCTAGCTGAGTCTTCATAGTCATCACATTCTCTCTCAGCTTTTGGAGTTCCAGGTCCTCAACCTTCTGCTTCTTGGATCTTGTGCGAGTACCTAGTCCCATCTGCTGGGAAATATCAGAATGCTCAGTGATGTCTTTGTTTCCTTCCAGCCAGTTTCTCAGAGACATCAGATTCTCCAAAGTAGCCCTCATACCAGTATTCACCAGTGTAAGAAAATGTTTTAGCATTTCCTCATTCCCGCTAATTTTCTTCTGGATAGGTATCATGGCTAACTCAACAGCTTTTTTGATTTTTTCATCAATTTCAGAGCCATGATCATGAACAGGAACATTGACATTATGAGGAAAATCATTTCTGAGATTAGTAATAGTTTCTTCAATCAAAGAGCTCTTATTTTCCAGCTTAATGCATCTATTCTTAAGTTCAACCAGGTCACTCTGCACCCATTTATCCAAATTTTAGCTATAGATAGATTTATTTTTTGCAATCTCCAGGGGAGACATAATAATGGTCCTTCTGACCTCAGAATCCATCCTTTGAATGTCTCTTTGAAGGATGATAATCAAAATAATGTGCAAAGTGATGAAGAACAGAATGAAGATAAAAATAATGATCAAGATGATACACAAAGAGCTATACATGTAATTTCAAGATATGTAAGAAGGAACCATCCAGAGATCTAGATCATAGGAGATAAGAAACCTGGTACAAGAACAAGAAGTAAGTCTTTAAACTCAAATTGTTTAATTTGTGAGTTTGAGCCAAAATATATCAATGCTGCACTAGATAATGAGGAATGGATAAGTGCTATGAATGATGAGATTGAGCATATTAAAAAGAACAAGACATGGTCACTTTTTCCAAGACCAGATGACAAGAATGTCATTGGTACAAAATGGATATTTAGGAATAAGTTGAATGAGATTGGAGAAGTCACAATGAACAAAGAAAGACTAGTATGCAAGGGGTATGCACAAGAAGAAGGTATAGACAATGGAGAAACCTTTGCACCCATTGCTAGGCTAGAAGGAGTAAGAATAATACTTGCTTATGCTACATTCAAAGATTCAAAGTATATCAAATGGATGTCAAGTCAGCATTCCTAAATGGAATACTTGAAGAAGAGGTATACATTGACCAACCAGAAGGGTTTGTCGATCCAGACAGAAGAAACATGGTATGTAGACTGCACAAAGCCTTGTATGGATTGAAACAAGCTTCTAGAGCCTGGTATGAACTAATTCATTCCTATCTAATAAGTATTGGATTTGTAAGGACTAGTGAAAATAGTAATCTTTATTTGAAGGAAGATACTGATGCTAACACTTTGGTTGCTGAAATATTTGTTGATGACATCATATTTGGAGGCAATGATATGCTATGCAAATAATTTACTAATGAGATGAGAAAAGAGTTTGAGATGTCTATGTTTGGAGAGATCAAGTTCTTTCTTGGTCTACAGACCATTCAACAAAGCGAAGGTATTTTCATTACACAGTCCAAATACATCAAAGAGGTCCTGAAAATATTCAAGATGGAAGATTCAAAACCAGTTGGAACATCGATGGCTACTGGATGTAAGTTGACAAAGGAGGACAAGACAACAGAGGTAAATCAGACTTTGTACAGATCAATGATTGGAAAACTCATGTATGTTGTACACACTAGACCAGATATTGCACACACAGTAGGAATTGTTGCTAGATTTTCTGCTAACCCCAGGGAATCACATATGACTGTTGTGAAAAGAATTCTAAGATATCTGAAGAATACTGAAGAATTTGGCTTATGGTATAGAAGAGAAGGAAAATTTGAACTTAAGGTGTTTATCGACACTGATTGGGCTAGAAATCTTGATGACTGGAAGAGCAAAACTGGAGGAGCATTCTTCATGGGTGACAGACTTGTCACATGGATTAGCAAGAAGCAGGGATGCATCTCTCAGTCTACTGCAGAAGTAGAGTATGTTGTTGCTGCTGCAAATTGCTCAAATATTGCATGGATCAAATAGTTGCTGGAAGGTATGCAATTGAAGATCTTAGAACCATTAATTATCTATTGTGATAACACCAGTGCAATAAACATTTCCAAGAATGCAGTCATGCATGCAAAGACTAAACACATTGCAATCAAGTATCATTATTTGAGAGAACAAGTTCAAGAAAAGGAGGTGATACTTGAGTATGTGCAATCAAAATAAAAATTAGCTGATATCTTCACCAAGCCACTGCCCAAGGATACATTTGAGTACTTGAGAAAGAGACTAGGGGTCAAACCCATGTCGACCAGTCAGTAAAATGACTAAAGGCTGCATCAGCCTACATATTATAAGAATATCATTAATGGTGATGCAAGCAAAGAGATGAACTTCAAAGATACATCTATATACAGACAGGTATATATCAGAACCAAGCACCAGAACATATTGTTATATTGTGGATGGATAAGGGAAATTCAAGGAATATATTATGGATGGAGAAAAATGATTGTTTGACATGAAAGTCAAATATTTGTAAAATATTTGTTTTGCATTGTTGTCAAAGGGAGAGAGATTATCCATATTATCACATCTTTTTGGAAAGAGAGAAAGGTTATCCACTATCAGATTACTCCAACAGGGAGAGATTATATCTTTAGGGAGAGAAGTTGTATGAAAGATTACACAAAGGGAGAGTTGTGACAAGAGAAAAATACACAAAAGAGAGAGAACAATCAAAGGAGAGAAATTGACACAAGAAGAGAACTCAACAAATCAGAAGATAAAGAGCTACAAGAATCAAATCTAAGCTAAAATAGAGCTTACTAGAGATCAGACATTTATCGGTTGACAGAACAAAAATATTGGTAGTTTGATGAATCTCAACTATTGTATTTCATATTGTAGTAGAAATAGTATAGTGTGATAATATAGTATGTTGCCATCAATGCCAAAGGGAGAGATTGATGACATGTAACTAATTGAATGTTTGATAATGTTAAGTTAAAGATAATGCAAGGTATTAAATCAATTAATGGTTTGTATTGTCATTGATGTCAATTTGATATCATCTGTACGGTCATGTACATAATGCCAAAGACTTCAGAGAATCAATGGAACAAAGGTTATGCTTTCAGCAATGCATAAAAGTCAAGTATTCACTAAGTGACAGACAACGCCAATGGATTCCACACCATTGGTAAAGGCAAAGAAGAAAAGTCACAGTGATACCCGATGAGTAGAAGACAGTGTTGCCCGATGAAGCAAAACCACAGGATGCATAACGAGCTAAAAATAGAGTTGCCCAATGAATAAATTTCCAATGATGCCCGACAGATGGAGATCTAGAAGCTAACTAGAGTCACACTGAAGGAACTGTCAGCTGTCACCGATGACTAACTGCAGAGTTGACCGACGGAACAGAGAGTTTAGAAAATGAAAAAATATCTAGCTAGTAAGAGTTAAAGATAGACTTAACTGGTTGTTTTCTTTGTTTTATTCCACCAAGGTTAAGTGATTGATTTAAAGATGATTTGTATAGTTGGAAAGAAGATAACTACGAGATAAATAAGGATTTATGCTTTAAATCAAATTGATTGGATTGTTTTTCACGCCAAGAATCCAGAATCAAGAAATAGTGAATATCATGTCTATATAAGAGACAAGCTTAATTCATTTACGAAGGGGATTAAGGGGAGTGAATAGAAAGAGGATGTTAAAGAGAAACTGATGAAGAATAACTTCATACAGTCCTAATCAATCAAGTTGAAGGAGATCTAAGGAATTCTACAGACATCAACAAACAGTGAATTACAACATCACAGAGTAGAAAGTGTGGAGCACAAAGAATTGAATTGATACATTGATCAGAGAGGTAATGTACTTAAATAGATCTCAAAATCTACAATTCAAAGTTGCATCATGAATAGGTCATAGTGTTTCAGTTTAACCATTGAAGCATCAAGTCTCTTAACAGAGCAGGACTTAACAGTCTTCTATATATTGAGGTACATCCCAAGGAGTGCCAAAAA
>MU226329.1:1871101-1896822 GCA_018584345.1 Thuja plicata | reverse complement strand
TAATTGGTGGCCACCAAGCATTTAAAAGGTGAAAATAAGAGGAAAAATGAGGGGACAGTCATATAGAGAGTGATTTGTATTAAGGAGGATAGTATTTGAGTATTGATTCATGGTTATGATGTGGAAACAATAATGTTTTCATCTTGAATGGTTCAGAGAAGTCATTGCACGTGTGAGATTGGTGATGCCCTAGGAACAAGGGTTTATAAGGGATGAATTGGGGCTTTTGGGGTTAGGAAACCCATAGAGTCAAATTGAGTGGGGATTTGTCTAATTGAAGACATTTTAGAAGCCTATGCAAGTTTTGGAGTCCATACATTGAGTACTTCTATAAGTTGCTTTGTAAATGCATCATTGCTTCATTGTTGAAAATAGGGTTACTGTGAAGAATCTTTGATATTTTCCAAAGGAAGCCCATCCAAGTCTTACATATGTTTTATATGAAGATAAAGGGTGTTTAAAAATATGATTTGTTCAAGGAATCTTTTGGGGAAAAAAGAAGTTATTGGTCAATTTGTCTTGCTACTGTCATAGAATTGCAATCTAGACATTGACAACATTTTGGCATAGTATGCATTTTTGTTCAAAAGGTGTTGAAACTCAAAGGTGATTCTTGGAACATGTTAGATAGACTAGAAAAAACCTATTGAGGCCTTAAAACATCTTAGAGTTGACTATTTGTGGAATTTGCCTATCAGGACCTAGAAGGGTCACTAGGAACACATCTACAATCTTGCTCATTTTGGGTTGTTACTTGGGTCCATCACCCTATCCTCTGCATCACCATGGATACATGAAATGCAAGTCATACCTTCAACATACCATCAATGTATCAAATTCCCACACCAGGGAGAAGAAATCATCATAGAGGGAGATCCCAATCCTTTCCAATACTGTAATGTGGTCCAAATCAGCACTGAAAACTAGGTACCCTCAAACCAAGACGCAAGAATCCCATCCTCTTTAGATTCTAATCCTAAGGATGTCACACAGAAAGTAGGAAAAATATCCATTACCGACGAGGGTTGTGGTGAATACAGCTATGAGGAAGCTTTCACTCTCAGGAACATGCCATAGAGCCCAAGAACATATGGCATGTCACAACCAGTTATTATAACAGAAACTCCAGAGCCTGTTCTATTCAAATGTCCACCCACAACTTTTATCAAATGGGGAGACATTGCAGAAGAAAACCCATTTGAACAAGATATTAGTACATGGTTGTACCAAGATCCACAAGAGACACTCCAACAACCCCTACCCATATCAAACTATGGAAATGGTTATACAATGTTACAAAGATTTGGGTATGATGGTACAAATGGTCTAGGGGAAAGACAACAAGGCTTAATAGAATTGTCTCTCCCACCAACCTAGAGAAACAAGAGAGGGCTAGGCTATGGGAAACAAAGAACCAGCCCTATAATCTAAGACATCCTAGTTGATCAGGAACAAGTAGCAGAGATGCACCGGGGGTAAAACTCAGAACATGTCTTAATAAGCAACATACTGCAACATTTGTTGCCCGCCAAAGAGGGAACCTCTCAAACCCGAATAAACCTCAACATAGCCATTGACGATAACAAAGGAAGTGAGACATCTGATGAGCGTTCTATCAAAATTGACTCCCATAAGTACAAGTGGAGATCCCTTCACGACTCTAAACCATCAATCCCAGATTATTCCCATTAGTCAGCCACCACCATAAACCTTGACGACTTATTTGACCAATTATCCATTGATGACCAATCCTACCTAGATAAACATGTCATTCTCCATTCTTCAAGTGATGCATCCACATCATAGTCTAGGTTTGTCAGAACCCTATCCAAAGTCCCTTTCAACCAAATAGAGTCAAACCAACACGAGGGCCTAGGTCTTGTACACCCAGAACTAATAGAGTGGGATCAACAAGGACTGCCTAATATGGATGTTTTCAAGAATGATGAGGCCATTTTATAATTCATGGGACTTAGAGAGGGAATTCCATCAGGAGACCATAAATCAAGTTTCTCCATTGACCTCGATAGATCAGCATAATTTGGGGAGGAAGCCCCTCTTTCTAGTCATCAAAACAAATCAAAAAAGAAAAAAGAATCATCAGTAAGTAAAAACCGAAAGGTGCTTACTGACACAAAAAATGATAAAAAGTTAAAACAAGACGTATCTTCTAGTGAAAACCAGACTGAGGTGCTAGAAGATGGAAAGAAGGAACTCCTCCCCTTGACAGAGGAGAAGTCGACATTGTTAGTAGAAGAAACAAAGGAAGTCAACTTGGGAGATGACACGAACCCAAAGAACATCTACTTAGCAAAATCACTCACCCCAGAGGAGAGAGAATAGTTCATCAGTTTCTTCAAGGAAAGGATGATCAATTTTGCATGGTCCTACTCGGATATGCCAGGATTAGATCTAGAGCTTGTACTGCATCATCTCCCATTGCTACCCAATGCTAAACCTGTCAAATAGAAGCTAAGAAAGATGCATCCCCATGTTGCATTGCTAGTTAAGGTAGAATTGAAAAAGCTCTTGGACTCTAAGTTCATAAGACCAATCCCATACGTAGACTGGATATCTAACCTGGTACCAGTCACAAAGAACATTGGTTAGATACAGATTTGCACAGACTACATAGCTTGTCCAAAAGATGATTTTCCCTTGCCTAACATTGATATGATAGTAGACCTAACTGCTGGGCATCAAATGCTATCACTCATGGATGGCTTTTCAGGGTATAATCAAATAAGTTTGTGTCAGAGGACCAACACAAAACAACTTTCACATGTCCTTGGGGCACATATTGTTGGAATGTCATGTTGTTTGGTCTAAAAAATGTTGGAGAAACATATCAAAGGGCCATGACAACTATCTTTCATGATCTCATCCACAAAATAATGGAATACTATGTGGATGACATACTAGCCAAATCAATGATTTGCAAGGATCATCTACAAGTATTGGGACCAATCTTTGACAGAATGTAGGAATACAAAGTCCGTTTAAACCCAAAGAAATGTGCATTCGGGGTCATCGCAGGAAAGCTACTAGGGTTCATAGTGTCACATAGGGGCATTGAAGTAGACCCAAAAAAATTCAAAGCAATATTGGACATGCCACCACCGTCAAACCTAAGGCAACTAAGGGGGTTACAAGGAAGGCTCCAATCAATTAGGTACTTCATAGCTCAGCTAGCAGACAAGTGCCACCCATTCCAACATCTATTGCACAAAGACATAAAATTCATATGGACAGAGCAATGCAAACAAGCATTACAAATATATAAGGACTACCTCCTCAAGTCTCCTATATTGGTGCCCCCGAGTCCAAGGTAGACCATTGCTTCTGTATATCTCAGCAATGGAATCAGCATTAGGTATACTCTTGGCAAAACATGATGACATGGGTAAAGAAAGAGCCATCTATTATCTAAGCAGAACATTGGTAGGATATGAGCTCAACTATACACCAATTGAAAAATCATGCCTTGCAGTTGTCTTTGCTTCCCAGAAGCTGAGACATTATATGTTGAGTCACCAAACAAAGTTGATAGCACATATTGATCCTTTAAAGTACCTCCTAAGCAAAGCAATGCTCACCGGATGACTTGCAAAGTGGGTAATGATCTTAAGTGAGTTTGACATTGAGCATGTAGACAGAAAGGCCATCAAAGTGCAAGTGATTGCTGACCAACTAGCAGAGGCACCTATTCAGGATCAACAGCCTATCATTTCCAACTTTCTCGGTGAATCTATTATGACACTACAACTAGCGATCGAGGTATGGAAACTATACTTTGATGGGTCATGCATGAACCATGGTGCAAGGGTAGGAATAGTGCTTGTCACTCTAGATAATGATACAATTCCAAAATATTTCAGACTCAACTTCTCTTACGCAAACAAAATAGTAGAATATGAAGCACTGGTCATTGGTTTAAAGATAGAAATTCAATGGAGAATCAAGAATCTTAAGTTCTACGGAGATTCACAATTGGTAATTAGCCAAGTCAACAATGATTATATGACAAAATATGAGAAGCTAATACCATACAAAGCACAGATGGAAATATTGCGCACTAAGTTCCAATACATCTTCGAGCAAAATCCATGAGCTCAAAATAAAGTTGCAGACACGATGGCTACTATAGCATCACTAATCAAAATGCCAGGAAACAAAACACGGTTCCAGAATCTAGTGGAACAACTCATTGTGCCATCACATCAAGCATCCATTACAGAATCAACATGCATCCTTGTTGGTCCTGAAACCCCATGGTACCAAGATGTATACAATTACCTCGAAAATAGTGTCTTACCTCCCAACTTGTCTAGAAGCCAGAGAAATTCCCTCATCTGCCAAGCCTCTAGCTATACCATCCTCTCAACTACTCTATATAGACAAGGCCTAGACATAATGCTACTATGATCTCTCACTTCCATAGAATCCCAAAGAGCTATGTACGAGGTACATGAAGGAATTTGTGGAACCAACAGAGGTGGCAACAACTTAGCTAAAAAGATCATCTGCATGGGATACTACTAGCCCACAGTAGAGACAGATGCAAAAAAATATGTATAAAGGTGTAGGCAATGTTAGATTCATGGAGACCTCATCCATGCACCAGCCCAAGAACTAAATCCAATCACATCACCATTGCCATTTTCTATGTGGGGATTTGACCTAGTGGGCAAGATTACACCTTCTTCAGCAAATGGACACAAATACATTATAGCAACAACAGAGTACTTCACTAAGTGGGTAGAAGCAATTCCCCTCACTTACATAACTAGAAATCAGATATCAATGTTCATACTCAACCATATCATCTTTCGATACAGGATCCCTCAAACCATCCTGACAGATCATGGTACGCCTTTCCAAAACAAAGATTTTGAAGAGCTATGTGAATAGTTCCAAATCAAACAAGGGTTCTCTTCATTTTATTACGCTCAAGGGAATGGCCAAGCTAAAGCTACAAACAAAACGATTTTGAAAATATTGAAGAAAACAGTGAACGAATCAGGATGAGACTGGCATTTACAGCTTAGTCTCGCATTATGGGCATACAGAACTAGCATGAGAACACCTACAGGAGCAACTCCTTTCTCCCTAGTATATGGATCAGAGGTGGTTCTACCCCTCAAAGTGGAAATCCCATCCCTGAGGATATCACTAAAGAACCTGATTTCAGATGAAGACTACAGAGTAGCAAGGCTTAGTGAACTGGAGTTACTAGATGAAAGAAGACAGCATGCATTCAACCACTTACAAGGCTATCAGAATCACCTTAGAAGGAACTATCATAAGAAGGTGAGGTCACAAACATTTGAGGTAGGAGACCTTGTCCTCATGGAAAATAAAAATAACTAATTAGAAAGAGTGAAAGCAGGAAAGTTCAAGCCTAAATGGTTAGGACCATATGTCATTATCAACTCTACCCAGAGTGGGGCATACCAACTGGAAACACTAGAAGGAGATCAGCTCCCTGAATACATCAATATCATACACCTCAAGAGGTTCTACGCTTGAGGTTGCAATGGTTAAGGCACCTATCTACATTTCCAGAAAATACCAGAAAAATAAAAAAATACAAAATGTTACCTTGGTGAAAACCTGGCAATCAAGTGCCTTGGTGACAACAACAAAAAGAAAAAAGTAAAGAGAAACAAAATCGCTCTCTCGGCGAAAACCTGGTAAATAGGGACTATTGAGTAGGTACCTTGGTGAAAACCTAGCAAACAATCGCTGAATGTTCAAATCCAGCTTCACCATCAATGAACTCCAAGACCAAAAGCTTGAGCACACTTCAAATGCAAGACTGACTACCAAGCTATATCAGAAGCACATTCCCCTCTGAGCACCAACACTTATCCATGGTTAGTATTGGTCCACCAAACTAGGGGGCGATTCAAAAAGTCATCAAAAAATCCCTAAAAATTGGAAAACTCATCAAAAATCCTAAAAAGATAAAAAAATGTCTTGAAAAGAATCAATCCTCAATAAAAAAACATTCAAAAATTGCAAAATCCCAAGCAATAAAGCCAACTTTTTTATCAAGAGAGAAAGAGGGTGATCACTCCCAATCAATCAATGTCACAATCATGAGCTTTGTGAATCAGCATTGGGCCCATATGACAGAGCTTTATCAATCTATCAAATCTATTAGCAAGCAAACTGGCGACCAAGCTAATCTATCAATTGTCACAATCATGAGCTTTGTGAAACAGCATTGGGCCCATCTGACACAACCTAATTAGCCATCCAAAATTATCAATCAACCAAATCCTATCAATCATCTTACACAGTAATGGATACGCTCAAAACCAGACAAGTCAGTCTTATATGAGTCATCTATTACTGAAACCAGACACATTCAAGCAATCAAGCCAATCAAGCCTATCAAAAGAGTCAAGCCAATCAAGAGAATCCAACTAAATCAAGGAACCATCCAAAAATTTTGACTAGGTCAGTCAGTTGGTCAGATGTCAGTCTATATTTTTGAGGTTATGTTCTTACGCTACTCCAGGATCTACCATGTGAGGAGAGTAGCTATGATAGATCATGACTTATTTTATTTGATTGATGTCTGTTGAATGTTCACTTCAATTTTAGGGCCATGATGATTTAGGATAAATGCGGTAGGCACTGTCACTTATCTGGCAGCCATGCAGTTCCACGATTTGGGCTTAACCCTGGGAAAGAATTGGACATTCCTTCTCTTTTATCTGCTTGTTTATTTTATAGAATCAAGAGCTCATGGTGCTATTCAGATGGACTCTGGGTGCATTGGAGTTCTATCTTGGTTTCTATGGTCTTTTCTTTTTTGCAATCAAGAGCTCACGATGCTATCCAAATGGACTCTGGGTGCGTAGGAGTTCTAACTTGTTTTCTTTGGTATTTTCTTTACGGAATCAAGAGCTCATGGTGTTATCCAGATGGACTCTGGGTGCATAGGAGTTCTATCTTGGTTTCCTTTTTTTAGTTTATTTGAAGGGAAAAGCGGTATCCAGATGGTCAATATCTGGGTGATTTTGGCTCTCTTTCTTTTCAAACAGGGAACATAGCTGAACCCAAATGGTCAATATTTGGGTGCACTAACTTCTCTTTCTATTCAATCTCTCTACTCCTTCCGGTTATCAAGAGGTCGTGGCAGTATCCAGATGGTATGTGATCTAGATGCATTGGATGCTCTTTGAAATTTCAAAAATAAAAAAAAGGTGCAATGATGACAAATATTGGAAACAGGGGCAGCGACTTGGGACACTCATCTTTTCTATCAATTCATATCTATCAAAAAGAAAAATTCCTTTCTATCATCCCATATCTATCAAATCAATCCCAGAGAGCATATTTCCAAACTAACTTCCTTCTAACTAACACATGCATTACTTAAATATTTTGCGCATAATAGATTGCATCCATTCCATTTAAAGTGCATCACAAAAAAATGAAAAAACATAGTAGTTGCATACATGATAAATTATAAAAACACATGCATCCATAAGCATCTCATATAAACATGCATTTTCATTTCCACCATCCTGCATAAACATGTCAGTATCCTAGGAAAATTAAATCATCCATCTACGAGCCTGCATAATAAAATCATATTGAATATACATTTTCATCATCTAAACAAAATCATCTAGAATTATACATATAGAAAGTAAACCAATGCACATCATATCAAATCACTAGCTGCATCTCATATAAATCAGAATATCTGAGTACAATGAACGGTCGCAAGTCTGGAAAAAGGAAGGTAATCAACATGTATATCAATAAATATCAGTGTGTCAGGATACAAAAATGGATAAGCCTCAGAGTAATATCAAAGGAACATCACTACAAAAATGGTACATGATACAAAAGAGGAAAGATATCAAAATCAGCATGTGCTACCCCCGCCCTCTTAGCCAGGTGGACGAGGGGGTGGCATATCAAACGCAGGTCTCTGAGATGGCTCAAAATCACCAACACCACTAATCTATGACCTCTTAACCCTACTAGATCTTTGTGAGGCTGTGTAACTCGGAACCCGCTGAGCTGAAGGAACAACACCCTCATAGTGGCGCCACCAATACTCAATCTCTCTCTGGGCCTCATGCCCAGATCTGTAATATCTATCCAAAACATCCCAATCTGAGGCATCTTGTACACTGTCAATAAAGGATCAGACCTCCACTCAAGCCTGTCTCTCTCTAGCCTTCGCCGCAATCATCCTAGCCTCGACTACTATAACCCTAGCCTCCAAAGCAGTGGCACGGGCATCAGCGGAAGTAAATCTGACCTGTAAATCAGAAACCTGCTATGTGAGTCTCTCCAGATCAGAATGATCTACATCCATCCCTCCCATGGCCACATCCATGTCTCCCTCCTCAGCTCTATCACCCAAACCCTCATCACCTCTTCCCATCACCACCCAAGAATCCTCACCCTCAGAACTCTCACCAGTACTGCTGCATGTACTGCTACTGCCGGTGGGAGAGCTCGAACCTGCACTCTCTGCATCCAAAGAATCAATATCTATATCACCTATCTCCACATCCGCATCCTCCACAATCACCCTATCCTCCACTCTCAGAGCCAACACAGCACTAGTACGCTGACATAATCTCCACACTAACTGAGGTGACTCCTCCTCCATTGCATCCTCATCCTCCAAAATGACACTCAATCCAACTCTCTGAGTACTGCTCCACCCACCCCTCATTCGAACACCACCACCAGCACCCCCAGGACCAAGATCATCTCCACCATCATCTCCCCTCCCCCTTCCTCCATCTCTACCTCCATACCATCCTCCATCTTGACCCCCATCTCTACCTTCATCTCGGCCTCCAACTCTACCTCTGTCTTGGCCTCCATCTCTCTCTCCGTCTCGATCACCCCTACCTCGTCATACCTGTCGACACCTCCTCATGATAGTCCTAGCAACGGGATGAGAGACATCAGTAAGAGAAATAGGATGGGTTTGCGCCCACCGAGCATCATACTAAGGAGTGGTGCCTGCAAAATGATCAAATTCAAAAAATTAGTATCACGTCAGATAAAGTAACAAGTATCATAAAGCAAATAGACTAAGAGAGCAGTAAGGAAACTACATAAAAAATCATTGTACAAACATACCTACATCTACAGTGGTAGATTGCCATGTCCACAGAACATGAAGTAAGCCTACAAACTCAGTCTGAGCAGCATCAAGTGATACGACTCCACCCCAGACCGAAGCATCCCTCAACCTACGAACAAAGTAGGCATACATATCGGACACATCCTGCTGCTCTCCAAACTGTCGCAACACCCTGTCTGTTGTGAAAATAAATCATATGTACATGGTCATTGACACAACCAATTAGATATCTCCATTGACGGGAAAAAGGAAGATGGATATCCTTCCCATCCCACATAGAGCATTCTCTATATGGTCTCCAAATGAAATAGGGCATCATATCTAACTATTGATGCCAATACAACAAATGACCCATGTGGGTATGAACAATGGCTCCATCATACATGAACACATAAGGCCTATCTATAAGTAGATCATGAGAACCAATGGGACGACACACAACAATGTGCTCTCACGCCCATATCTGGAGAAGGGTAGTACCACAGCCGAGCAACTTACCATTAAGGTAAGTTGTGTAAAACATATGATAGTTCATATGAGCTAGCACACATGGCCCCCATACATATACAGTATGACCATGAACCATACTTTGTAACACAAAACCAAAGCCAACAGAGAAATTGCGCTGGTGTCGATCAGGGCATAAGATACCACATATCAAACTACATAATAAGGTAGACAATCTATCAAGGCCCATGCCAAATTGGAACCATGGAATATCATATGCGCTAGAAAAACCAAGCTGATCCTGGGGCAATCTAGATAACTCAGTCAAGGCAATAATACCAGGTCGGGTGGCATACTCAACAAGCGCACCCTAGATCAAAAGCTAAAGATGCGGTAAACATCCTCCAATGTAATAGTACACTCTCTAGTGGGTAACTAGAAAGTGCATGTCTCTGAGTGTCATCACTCTATAAGAGTCGAGATCAGACCCCTGTTGGTCTTGATCTCTGGCATGTAACAAATCCAATGTAAACCTAACTCTCTAAGCACTGACCTCTCATCCTCAGAGAGCTAGAATCTGTATACAAGTTTCACCAATCTAGACTCTCGGTAGCGCAAAATCCTCCTGATGAACTGCACACATAAATAAATCAGAAATATATCAGTATCAGTCATAGAGAGAAGTGTCATAAATCAGAATAAGCAAAAATGAGACCAAGCAAATCCAGGAAACAGATAAATAGGCAATTGCAGCAATAAACCCTACAAGTGCGATACTTTTATGTGATTGCGAAACACAAAAGGCAAATGCAGAAAACAAAAGGAAATTGTGGCATGCAAAGCCAACAATTGTGGCTCTCTTATCAATTGCGTCTTATAACCAGCAATTGCGGCATTAAAACCGCAATTGCGGCAAAACCACAGACGATTGCGGCAACATTGGCAAAATGACATAAAACAAAAAAATTTCAAAGAGAGAAATAAATGCATTAATGTCACGCAAAGAGAAATTACTCACTGGACGTCATGCACCAGCTGGCCTCTGTTGCGTCTGGACTCGATCAGAAATGTGGGTGACTCTAGGTAAGCCCGCCATCATACGAAAACTAGAGAAAAAACAAGGCAAACAAGCAACAAATTCACCAAAATTTGAAGAGCTCCAAGATGGCAATGTGACAAATGAAGGGATCTCTTGGCTACTTATAGGGAATTCCAAAAAACCCTAATTTCTCTAGGAAGTTAGAATTTTCTTCCCGGTCCCCGAAAACTTTGACAATCAATATCAGGGGCAATATAACGCATTTTTCAAATTAGTCAGCTACCTAGATTCAGAAATTTCAGTTTCAACAAATTAACGCTCATGTCACGACTTTTCGCTCAAATTTGTTAAGGGGGCATAAATACACCTACTATCGCCGAGGCAAGCTTGGGCAAAATTAAAATCAAAGAATCTTTGATACACTGCAACAAGTCACATTGCATCAAAGAGGGACAAATGTAGATACCCTAAAATGGATATGCTTGCAATTTTACATTAAAAACACTAATTTTCATCTTTTAATTAATGGTTTTTTAATCGTTAATTAATCATCTTTTTTCTTCTAAATTCATTCCCCAAATCATCTAATCAAATTCCCAAATTAATTAAATAATTAATTTTATTTAATTAAATAACCTTAATTTATTAATTACCATTAATTAATTAAATTAAATTAAATTTCCTATAGTTTAAATTGAAATATTTAAACTTATTAATTAAATTCTTCCAATTAAATTAATTTGATTTCATTCAATAAAGCAATTCTAAATAAAAAAGAATTCAATTATCTCACATGTTGAAAACTTTAATTAAATAAATGAATTAAATATTAATTTGTCTTAAAAGAGATAACTCCAATCAGATCACATGGGTTACTCCACCCATCTCTTCAGTTCACATGGGTAACTCCACCCACCTCTTTAGTTCTAAAAGGTAACTCACAATTAGCTCTTCAGTCAACCAAACTCTATCTCCTCTTTACCAATTTAAGAGGTGGAGTTTACTGATGGCTTCTCCAGTTCCCTTTGATCTCAACCGTTCATCTCCCTATCTCTGGGATTGATCTCAACTGTTCATATCATCCCCAATTCCTATATAATAAACCCTTCATACCCATTTGAAGGATCCAGGATTTCAAGCTCTCATGCACCATTACTCCGTTAGTTTGGTTCTAGCATTCAAGCCATCTTACGATCACACACACATTTCAAGTATCAAATCCTCAACGCTTCTCAAGTCATAAATGTTGCCCACACCAATACTGAGCATCAAAAATAGCATTTCGGAAGGAGTAGAGAGAGACAATAGAAGCTTCAAGCGCTTTGGGGTTTGCATTTATTTGTTTTCCTTTCATTGCTTGTACATTTTATTGGTTATATTTTAAAGTTTAGTTATTGGTAGCTTTGTGTATTTGGTTTTATATCATTGCAAAATGGTGCTACTAACCCCCGCCTTTGGAAAGCTTGGGAACCACGAATCACGAAAGAGAGGCGTATAGTTACATAACCAAAGATGAAAAAATAATCCTATATAGAGAGCTGATTCAAAAAATTGTGGGCTTCTTTTCATTACATTATATTTGAGTAGGTTCCAAGGGTTTAGAACAAAGCAGCATATGTGATGGCTATTATTGAATCCTTGATCGACATGCCAGGTAACGAAACTAGATTCCAATTTCTGGTAGAACAATTGATGATATCAGCATATAAGGCTCCAATAAAAGAGTCAGTGTGTGTCCTTGTTGGTCTTGATTCCCCTTGGTACCATGACATATATAATTACCTAAAAGATAGTACCCTGCCACCCAGCCTATCTAGAAGCCAAAAGAAGTCCCTTATCTGACAATCCTCTAGGCACACCCTTCTCGCTAATATTGTGTATAAAAGAAGTCTAGATGGAATGCTTTTATGTTGTCTCACTTCCACAAAATCCCAGAGATTCTTATACGAGGTACATGAAGGAAATTGTGTGTCCCGCGCAGGTGGCAAAAGTTTAGCAAAGAAGATCATCAGAATGGGATACTATTGGCTAACAGTAGAGACAAATGCTAACAAATATGTGCAAAGGTGTTGAAAATGTTAGATACATAGAGATATTATTCACACACCATCTCAAGACCTCCACCCCATCACTTCACCATGACCTTTTTAAAAATGGGGATTTGACCTAGTGGGAAAGATTACATCAACATCCTCTAATGTTCACAAGTACATAATTATAGTGAAAATTACTTTACCAAATGGTTGGAAGCAGTTCCTCTCACATACATCACTACTAAACATATATCCATGTTTATACATAATCATATCATTTTTCGGTATGAGATCCCTCAAACCATTCTCACTGATCACGGTACACCTTTTAAAAACATGGATGTCGACGATCTCTGTGAGAAGTTCCAAATAAAGCAAGGTTTCTCTTCATTCTACTATCCCCAAGGGAATGGTCAAGATGAAGCCACTAACCAAACCATCTTGAAGAAAATGGTTAATGAATTTGATTGAGACTGGCATTGGCATCTCAGTCTCACATTATGGGCATACATAACAAGTGTGAGAACACCTACAGGAGCAAATCCTTTCTCCTTGGTATATGGATTAGAGGTTTTCCTACCCCTTGAATTTGAAATCCCATCCCTTAGAATATCACTACAGAACATTATATCAAATGAAGACTACAGAGTAGCTAGACTCAATGAACTAGAACTGTTAGATGAGAGATGACAGAATACACTAAGTCACTTACAAGGCTATCAGAATTGCCTTAGGAGAAACTATCAAAAGAAATTCAGGCCATGAACCTTTGAGGTAGGAGATCTCATCCTCATGGAGAATCAGAATAATTAAGTAGAAAGAGTTAAACCATGAAAGTTTGAGCCTAATTGGATAGGACCCTACGTCATCAGCACATCACGCAATAGTGGGGTATATCAAATGGCAACTCAAGAAGGAGATCATCTTCCTAGTCATATCAACAACATGCACCTAAAAATGTTCTATGCCTGAGGTCTCAAGGTCAAGGGAGCATATCTAAAATCTAGAAAATACATATACATATATATATATATATATATATATATATATATATATATATATAAAGCTACCTTGGTGAAAACCTAGCAAACAGGCGCCTTAGTGACAACAAAAAAAATTCAAAAAAGAGAAAAAGGTAAAGAGAAAAAAAATTTCTCTCTCAGTGAAAACTTGGAAAACAGGCACTATTGGGCAAGTACCTTGGTGAAAACTTAGTAACCAATCACCAAGTGTTAAGGTTTCACTTCGCATTTAATGAACTTCAAAAGATTAAAGTTTGTACTCCCTGCATGCAAGATTGAGTATCCAAGCTTTTTAAAGAAGCGCAATTCCCTTTGAGACATCATGCTTATCCATTGGCTTGTACTGGCTTAACAGACTAGGGGGCAATTCTAAAAGTCCTGAAAAATCTTAAAATCTTAAAAAATCATCAAATAATCTAAAAAAAATTGAAAACATCAAAACAATCATCAAAGGAAATGATGTATGGGGCATTTGTGATAAGGTCCTTCACCTATGTGATATGCCGCAAATACCTCAACTCCAAACATATGAATCCTAAGATGGACCAAAAACATCAAAAAATATCCTGAAGAAATCAATCATGAAAAAAGTCAAATATTGCAAAATCTCAGCAATAAATCATTTTTGTTATTAAAAAGCTAATGTGGAGCAAACAAGCAATCGAATGTAAAAACTATGAGCTTCGCAAATTGACAATGGACTCATATGACTCAGCTTTATCAACAATCCAATCTATCATTAATCGAATGATTCAATCAATCATCAATCAAACTATCAATTTTCTTACACAATGACAGATATACTCAAAACCAGACATATCAGACTTATATGAGTCATCCATTCCTGAAACCAAAAACAATCAAGCATCAAAATCAAGAAAAGAAAGGAACAATAAACTGTTGACTAGGTCAGTCATGTCAGTATGTTGTCAATTTATATTTTGCGATTATGTTCTTACGCTACTCAAGGATATCACTAAGTGATGAGAGTGGCTATAATGGATCGTGATCTTGTTTTATTTGTTTTCTATTTTTTGAGTGTTTTAATTCAATTGTGGGGTAATGATGTTTCAGGATAAATGTAGTAGGAGTTGTCACGCATCTGGTAGCCATGCAGTTCCACAATCTGAGCTAACCCCTAGAAAATAATTGAACACTCCTTATCTTTTATTTTCTTATTGTTATCAGAGATCATAGCGGTATCCAGATGGTCAATATCTGGGTGCATTTGGTTCTCTTTCTTTTCATTCATTTGCTTCGGGTTATCAGAGATCATAGCGATATCCAGATGGTCAATATCTGGGTGTATTTGGTTTTCTTTCCTTTCATATTATTTACTTTGGGTCATCAAAGATCATAGTGGTATCCAGATGGGCAATATCTGGGTACATTTGGTTCTCTTTCTTTTCATTTCTCTACTTTTGGTTACCAGAGATCATAGCAGTATCTAGATGGTCAATGTCTAGGTGCATTTGACTCTCTTCCTTTTCATAATATTGTGAAATGATGAATAAAATTGGAATGTATGGCAATGACTTGGTTTCATCAATCATTATATCTTTATTTTACAAACTAATCTCTCACTAACTTTCTTCTATTTAACACGTGCATGTACTCAGACACATTGTACATTTTAGGTTTGCATTTATTTATTGCATAAAAAAATCCAAAACATATGAATATTAGATCATATAATCAATGTATCCATTATCAATAATATCATAACTAACATAAGAATGAATTCATCATCATCATATAGTGATTCAACATTATCAACAAATTAATGCTCATTTAACACATTTTTTATGCTTAATTTGTTGAGGGGCATATAGCCCACCTGCTGTCACCGGGGCAAGCTGGGGTAGGATCAAAATATAAGATTATTTGACACAATGCAACAAGCCACAGTGTATCAAAGAGGGGCAAAAGTAGACACACTAAAATGGATAGACTTGCGACCTTGCATTAAATTACTAATTTTTCTCTATTAATTAATGGGTTTTTTAATCATTAATTAATCATCTTATGTCATCTAAATCCAATTATCTAATCATTCAATCATTCCCCCAAATTAATTAAATAATTAATTTTATTTTACTAATCAACCTTAATTAATTAATCTTTATTAATTAATTAAATTCAATTTCCTAAAGTTTAAAATCAAATATTTAAACTTATTAATTTATTCTTCGAATTAAATTAAATTAATTTCATTCAAATATTCAATTTTAAATCAAAATAGAATTGAATTATCTCATGTTTGAGTATTTTAATTTCTAAATTAAAAAAAATGCTCAAATAAATCAACTCTCCAGATCCAAGAGGTAACTCCAATTCAACTCTTCAGTTCCAAGAGGTGACTCCAAGCCTTCTCTTCAGTTCTAAAAGGCAACTCACAACTAGCTTTTCAGTTAACTAAACTATCCCCTCTTTTCTTCAGTTAAAGAGGTGAAGTTTACTGATTGCTTCTCTAGTTCCTTTTGATCTCAACCATTCATCCTTCAGTTTCTGGGATTGATCTCATCCGTCCAAATCATTTTCCTTATTCTATATAATCAACCCTTCTCAACCATTTGAAGGATCCAGGATTTCAAGCTTTGTGCCCTCTTACTCTGTAGGATTCTTACGAAGAATAAAGCATTCTTGTGATCATATCAATATTGTTTTTTCAACACTCCCAAGTCACAAACGTTGTCAATACCAATACTGAGCACCATTCATACAACATTTCATAAGGAGTAGAGAGAAGCAATAGAAGCTTAAAGCATTGTGGTTTGCATTTGTTTGTTTTCCTCTAGCTTGCTTGTTATTTTATTATCCATAGATTAGTTCTTAGTAGTTTTGATTGCTTTCCCCCATTGCAAATCGGTGCCCCTAACCCTCGTTATCGAATGCATGGGATTGGATCTACACAGTTGTAATATCATGTTTTCCTTTCTCAACTTGATTTTTTTGCTAATTCAAAATGTGTGAGTAGTTATGTTATGGTGAGAACACAAGAAAGTTTACTAACACATCTTAATTTCTATTTGTGGAATTCAAGGACCACCTTAATATATATTTTTAATTTTCTAGGAGTCTCTATGTTTCTCCTATAATTTCATAGTGTTTTATAAGCTTGTTTTGAGTTATCATTATCCTAATTAGTTTGTATTCTTTCTTATTTGATATGCCTTAATTTCAAGTCTTGTATTTGATTTGCTTCTCTAAAACCTAGTTAATTTAATACCACATTAGTCTTGTGTGGAACTTATGTTTGAAACTTCTTTCCCATTTTTCACTCCAACATCATCCAAACCAAATATGACTTTTATATCTAGGTTAAATTATTATTTTGTCCCTTTTTTGTATGGTAGCTTTCCTTAGTCCTTAATAAAGTCCATATTTATTTTAGTTTTTAGCCACATTTAATTTGTAACTCTAGAAGCATAATCATGAAGAGTGCATTGTCCATTGGAATGTGAGACAATGGGTACGTTAAAAGAGAAAATGACGTCTCTTGAGCAACATGTTCTCTCCTAGTTGGTTGTTTTATTTTGCAACAGCATGCTTTTATATTTAATCCATGTTCAAATTTAAAAATTCTTGAATTGAAACTAGTTCTCTATGTACAACTTTCTTATAATGAAATTAATCTATATAGATTCTAATAGAAGGCTCAAATTCAATAGAAGAATATAGCTCCAAACACTTGGTGGACAATCACGAGATCTCATAGGCCCCGTTTGTTTGCTGGAAGATGGCTGGAAGATGAAAATGGGAAGATGTATTTTTGTACGGCCAAATTCTCATTTTGGTCCAAAATGAGAATTTGGCAAATTCCATAAAAAAGGTGGAATTTGCCAAATTCTCATTTTGGACCAAAATGAGAATTTGGCCGTACAAAAATACATCTTCCTGTTTTCATCTTCCAGCTATCTTCCAGCAAACAAACAAGGCAATAAGGTTTTGTTGTCTCTAAATATAAACTGGGGAATCTTTTAGGTGCTTTTGAAGGTAGTTAAAAAAGGTATATGGGAATGTTTAAAGAATCTGAAGATAATTTACACTTAATATGCATTCCTAAGCCAGATTATTAGGAATGAGAAATGGAAATCACAATAGTAATAGCAACATAAAGAAAACTAGATATTCAAAGGTTGTGTATAAACAATTGATCTTATATACATATTTTTTTTAATCATCTCCTCTTCATAAGTATTTTTTGTTGATTTAATAATTTTTATTTAATATATAATTAAAAGGCAATTTAAATTTAGAACAAAATTTCTAAATTTAACTATAAAATAGGAAGTTTAAAAGGTATTTATATATTTTATCTTTAATAATTATTTATAATAATCATAATTAAAAACTTGAAATGTCATTAAAAGAAGAAAAAACATTATAAAAAATTAATATTATTATTTTGAAATAATTTTTAAGATTTCTTAAGAAAAAAACTACCTACCTAAGATGTAGGGGAGAATATTTATTTGTAAACTAAAACATAGTTTAATAGAGGAAAAATGCAAAATAATGCAATAAAATGTAAAATTCAAAAAATGTAAGAATTATTTTTACAAATTTTAATGGGAAAAAATATAATGCTAAGATTAGAAATGATTTGTTATGATAGAAATAATATTTCACCTATTAAAGCAAGAAATGAAGTCTTGTTGTGGTGTTTCTAATAATAGAGTTTCTAGGTGGTTAATCTAACAATATCATTGAGTTGTCACATGTGAATGAACATGACTTCCTTTTGTTGGGGATTTTCTTAATTTGGTTTGTGATACCTCCAAGCTCTTGTATCAACTGTTTATAATGATTATAGGTCATTAACGCTTGAACTTTGATTAAAAATAGTGAAAATTCTTTTATATACCCAACTATTTGATTGGACTAAGTGTTTAGAAATCAAGCAACATTTGATTGTGAGAGATCATTGTACCTTTGGAAACTAATAAAATATCTAAATTTTTTAATTTTTCAATCTAAGTGATGAACTATAATTGATTAAATGTTTGAAGATGATAAGTTGATGATCACCGAGCTCCAAAAGTGAATGCAAGACATTAAATCAGTTAATGTATTGTATTTTCATTGATGTCAACTTGATATGTTTTGATTGGTCATATACATATTGTCATAAACTTGAAGAGACTAAAAAGACAAAGTTTATGTTATCGGTAAAACATAAAAGTTCAGTATACGTCAAGTGACAGTAAACACCGACAGACAGTGCACACCAACGGACATTAGTAATTGAGCAAGCCTTATCGAGCAAGAGTCACTGAATAGTTCACAATGTATATTAAGCACCATAGTAACCAAGTAAGTGGTTACTGAGCAAGATCTATTTACCGAGCATAACTGGATTGGTCACTGAGCTAAGTGAACTTATTACTGAGCATAACTAAAGTCAATGACTGAGCTAACTGAAGTTGATTACCAATTAGAACTGAATTAAAGAACAAAAAAATACTTAGCTGGTAGGAGCTATATTTAGATTAACTGGTTGATTGCTTTATTTTCATCAATCAGTTAAACTAAAGCATGGAAGATATTTAAAGCGTAGTTATCAAGGAGAGATCTATGGAATAAAACTAAAGCAGAGCTTTACGGGATAAAGCAAAGAATGTTGAGTTTTACGGATCAAGAAGTGATCTACGAAAAAAACAAGAAGATTGAAGTGGCAAATCATGTCTATATAAAGAGACAAGTAATTCATTATGAAAAATAGGAATGCTTAATATAATTTTGGTGGAGATAGAAGTCTTCATGCAGATCTGATCATACAGGATGAAGAACATAGCCAAGGAATTCCGCAAACACCAAGCAACAGAGGACAGAGCATTCACCGAGAAGAACAGAACAAAGAAGGGGAGCAAAGGAACTGAAGAGCATATTGATCATAGAGGTATTATTTGACTTACAATAGATATGAAAATCTACAAGTTAAAGTTGTATTATTGAACAGATCATTTATTGTTTCAGTTTAACCATTGATTTAGAAAATCTCTTAACCGGGTGGGATTTAACCATCCTTATTGTATTGAGATACTCAAGAGTATCAAAAGGTTTTCTTGTTGACAGCATAGTGAATGCTAGTTCAAAAGACAAATTGTTAGTTTTGAGTCCTCTAACAAGGTCACACTTAAAAATGTGTTTGTAACCTTTAACAGGGTTGGCTCTTCACCGAGCTCACTTCAGAAGAGTGAAAATTTTGGGTTACCATCCCAAGTGGTTTTTCCCTTAACAAGGTTTCCATGTTAAAAATCCATGTGTCAAATGTGTATTTCTTTTATTGCATTGATAGTTTACTTTACACATTACTAAAAATAGATTGGTCGGTAAACACTAAGTTTAATTGTTACTACTCAGTAAAGTCTAGAAAGGATAAACAGTATATCTTACTGAGCAGTATATATTTGTTAAAGATATTTAAGGCATTCATCTTGAAGGACTAAAAGATAACTAAGGATATTGTATTTGAGATATAAATGTTTGGTTGAGTTTTTGGAATTATTTTTAAGTCCATTGATTCACCCCACCCCCTCTCAATTATTATAACAATTGGTATCATAGCTTTGGTGCTTGGAAGATAGTTTAAAGAATTAAGCTAAAGATCACAAGATGAGTAAGAGGGATGGGCCTAAGTTGAACAAGGACAACTTTGCATCATGGAAAATTAGGATAAGACTCCATCTATCAGGTATTGGAAATGATGTCACACAATACTTGGATACTAAATTTTTTGCACCCATTGGAGCTCTGACTATTGATCAATTAAGAGAGAAACATGGACACATTTCTATGATGATAGAACTTGCTTCTTCACTATCCAATGCTGAATTTGAAGATGTCAAATCATGCACCACTGCAAAACAAATGTGGGAGAAACTCAAGCTAGTACATGGAGGAGATACGAATGTGCTAAGAGCTAAAGTTGAAAGCATAAGAGGAAAGTTTGATGACCTAAGAATGAAAGAAGGAGAGAAAATCACTCAGTACAGTAGTAGAATCAAAGAAATTTTCAATGCTATCTGTGGAATAGGAGTACTTGAGGAAGAAACAGTTGTAAGTAAAATTCTGACAACCTTACTACATGTTTATGCTTTTAGAGTATTTGCAATTCAAGAAATGAGAGCAGTAGAAAATAACAATGTTACTCTTAATAGTTTTATTGGTAGAATTATTTCATTTGAGATGAACAACTATGATAACAATGTCTTACCAACTATTGAGTTTGCATTCAAATCTTCTTTGAAAATAAGCAAATCTAGTCACAAACACACTGTGAGAAATGATAGTGACAGTGACAATGATGAACAAGAACTTGATGAACTTGAAGCACTAATGGCTAGAAGATTGCATAGAGGTAAAGGAAGATACAAAGGTAAATTACCATTGGTCTTTTTTAATTGCAAAGAAATTGGAAATTTTACTGCTAGATGCCCTAACAAGAGAAAGGATGAAAGAAACAATGACAGATCTTATGAAAAGAAGTTTGACAGAAGTGATGACCGAGACTACATAAGCAACCGACACTCTGACAGAAGAGATAACCAAGACTACAAGGACAAAGGCGAGAATGCTTGTCACCTAGTTGAGAACAAAGCTGAAAATACTGACACCGATTCTAATGAAGATGTTGAGGTAGTATTTGTTGCTATGAAGGATGATTCAGATGAAGAAGAAAGGTATGTTGAAACTACACTCATATCTAAAGTTAGCAAAACTGATGTCTAGATTATTGATAGTGATTGTACTCACTACATGACTGGAGATAAGGAAAATTTTGAAACTTTTGAATATTATAATGGTGGATCAATTAGGATGGGTAATGACTCACCTTGCCTAGTTGAAGGAAAAGGAACCATCATGTTGAATAATTTGATCAGATGTGAAAATGCATATTGGGTAAAAGGACTTAACTATAATCTATGGAGTGTTTCACAGTTGAACAACTCAGGACATAAAGTTGCATTTGAGAACAAAAAGGAAATAATATATAATGAAAAAGGAAAGTTGATCGGTACTGGTGAACAAACAAAAGGTAATCTATTCTATCTTGGTAATATTGAGACCACTTATTTATTAGATAGAAATGAAGATATTGATGACATGTAACTGATTGGATGCTTGACAATGTTAAGTTGAAGATAATGCAAGGCATTAAATTAGTTAATGTATTGTATTTTCATTGATGTCAACTTAATATCATCTGTACGGTCATGTACATAATGCCAGAGACTTTAGAGAATCAATGGAACAAAGGTTATGCTTTCAGAAATGCATAAAAGTCAAGTATTCACTTGGTGACAAACAACACTGACAGAGTGCACACCAACGGTCAGAGCAAAGAAGAACAGTCACAGTGATACCCGACAAGCTAAAGTATAGTGTTTCTCGACAAAGCAAAACCACAGGATGCCTGACGAGCTAAAAATAGAGTTCCCCGACGAGTAAAAAAACCATGTTTCCCAACAGATAAAGATCCCGAAGCTAACTGGAGTCTCACCGACAAAACTGTCAGTTGTCACCAACAACTAACTACAAAGGTGACTGACGGAACAGAGAGTTTAGAAAATGACAAAATATCTAGCTGGAAAGAGCTAAAGATAGACTTAACTGGTTTTTTTCTTTGTTTTATTCGACCAAAGTTAAGTGATTGATTTAAAGATGATTTGTACAGTTGGAAAGAAGATAATTACGAGCCAAATTCAGAGTTATGCTTTAAATCTAATTGGCTAGATTGTTTTTCACGCCAAGAATCAAGAATCAAGAAACAGTAAATATCATGTCTATATAAGAGACAAGCTTAATTCATTTACAAAAGGGATTAAGGGGAGTGAATAGATAGAGGATGCTGAAGAGAAACTGATGAAGAATAACTTCATACAGTCCTGATCAATCAAGTTGAAGGAGAGCTAAGAAATTCTGCAAACACCGATGAACAATGAGCACAGCATCATAGAGAAGAAAGTGTGGAGCACAAAGAATTAAATTGATACATTGATCAGAGAGGTAATGTACTTAAATAGATTTGAAAAATCTACAATTCAAAATTGCATCATGAATAGGTCATAGTGTTTCAGTTTAACCATTGAAGAATTAAGTCTCTTAACCGAGCAGGACTTAACAGTCTTCTATATATTGAGGTACATCCCAAGGAGTGCCAAAAAGGTTGATTCATGAAAGTAGCATTGGACTTGCTCTGATACCAACTATTAGTAATAACTAAGAGGGGGGGTAAATTAGTGGCCTCAAAAATTTATCCTTCAAACTTAACCACCAATCAATAAACCTCAGATTATTATGTCCCTACAAGATGCATGCCATGAAATACTAATAATGATTAACTGTCTGTCAGTGTTCTCTGTCAATCCTTATTCTTTCTTGATTACCAATAAGCAGTATAACTATTTATTGAAACTCAGTAAATAAATAGAGTATACTGATCAATCCAGTGTTAACTATGTCAGATACAAAATAGTAAAGAAATAAATCATACACACATAACACATGAATTTTTAACGTGGAAACCCTGTTAAGGGAAAAACCACTGGGACCGGTACCCCAAATTTTCTCTTCTAAAGTGAGCCCTGTTAGGAGCCAACCCTGTTAAAGGTTACAAACACACTATTAAGTGCGACCTTGCTAGAGAATTTTATACATAGAGGTTGTCACTTAGTATCGGGAATCTATTGCTACCATCCTTGAATCAGCCTCCTTCTTAGACTGTCAATAAGTATCGGGAAAGTCCAATGCTACTTTCATGAATCAACCTTTTTGGCACTCCTTGGGATGTACCTCAATATATAGAAGATTGTTAAGTCCTACTCGGTTAAGGGACTTGATGCCTCAATGGTTAAACTGAAACACTATGACCTGTTCATGATGCAACTTTGAATTGCATATTTTCAAATCTATTTAAGTACATTACCTCTCTGATCAATGTATCGATTCAATTCTTTGTGCTCCACACTTTCTGCTCTATGATGTTGTGCTCACTATTCATCGGTGTCTGCAGAATTCCTTAGCTCTCCTTCAGCTTGATTGATCAAGACTGTATGAAGTTATTCTTCATCAGTTTCTCTTCAACATCCTCTTTCTATTCACTCAATATATAGAAGACTATTAAGTCCAATGCTACTTTCATGAATCAACATTTTTGGCACTCCTTGGGATGTACCTCAATATATAGAAGATTGTTAAGATTGTATCAATTTAAGTATAGTCTTCTATATATTGAGGTACATCCCAAGGAGTGCCAGAAAGGTTGATTCATGAAAGTAGCATTGGACTTGCCTGATACCTATTGATAGTCTAAGAAGAAGGCTACATCAGCCTACATATTATCAGAATATCATTAATGTTGATGCAAGTAAAGAGATGAACTTCAAAGCTACATCTATATACAGACAGGTATATATCTTCACCGAGCACTAGAGCATATTGTTGTATTATTGATAAATAAGGAAAATTCAAGGAATATATTATGGATGGAAAGAAATGATTATTTGACATGAATGTCATATATTTGTACAATATTTGTTTGGGATTATTGTCAAAGGGAGATAAATTATCCATATTATCAGATCTTTCTAGGGAAAGATATTATCCATTATCACATTACTCCAATAGGAAGAGATTATATCCTTAGGGAGAGAAATTATATGAAAAGATTCTACAAAGGGAGAGTTACTGACAAGAGAAAAAGACATCAAAAGAGAAGAACAGTCAAGGGAGAGAAATCGACACAAGGAGAGGACACAACACATCAGAAGACAGAGAGCTGCAAGAATCAAATCTAAGCTAAAATAGAGCTTACCGATGGTCAAGCATTTATCGGTTATCAGAACAAAAAGATTGGTAGTTTGATGGATCTCAAATGTTGTATTTCATATTGTATTAGAAATAGTATAGTGTGATAATATAGTATGTTTCCATCAATTCCAAAGGGAGAGATTGATGACATGTAATTGATTGGATGTTTGACAATGTTAAGTTGAAGATAATGCAAGGCATTAAATCAGTTAATGTATTATATTTTCATTGATGTCAACTTAATATCATCTGTACGGTCATGTACATAATGCCAAAGACTTTAGAGAATCAATGGAACAAAGGTTATGATTTCAACAATGCATAAAAGTCAAGTATTCACTTGGTGACAAACAACACTGACAGAGTGCACACCGACGGTCAGAGAAAAGAAGAACAGTCACAGTGATACCTAATGAGCTAAAGTATAGTGTTGCCCGACAAAGAAAAACCATAGGACTCCCGATGAGCTAAAAATAGAGTTGCCCGACGAGTAAAAATCCAATGTTTCCTAATGGACAGAGATCCCGAAGCTAAATGGAGTCTCACCAATGAAACTGTTAGTTGTCACCGACAACTAACTACAGAGGTGACCAACGGAACAGAGAGTTCAAAAAATGACAAAATATCTAGCTTGTAACAGCTAAAGATAGACTTAACTGGTTGTTTTCTTTGTTTTATTCGACCAGAGTTAAGTGATTGATTTAAAGATGATTTGTATAGTTGGCAAGAAGATAATTATGAGACAAATCAAGAGTTGTGCTTTAAATCTAATTGGCTGGATTATTTTTCACGCCAAGAATCAAGAATCAAGAAACAGTAAATATCATGTCTATATAAGAGACAAGCTTAATTCATTTACAAAGGGGATTAAGGGGAGTGAATAGAAAGAGGATGCTGAAGAGAAACTGATGAAGAATAACTTCATACAGTCCTGATCAATCAAGCTGAAGGAGAGCTAAGGAATTTTGTAGACACCAACGAACACTAAGCACAACATCACAAAGAAGAAAGTGTGGAGCACAAAGATTTGAATTGATACATTGATTAGAGAGGTAATGTACTTAAATAGATCTGAAAATCTGCAATTCAAAGTTGCATCATGAATAGGTCATAGTGTTTCAATTTAACCATTGAAGCATCAAGTCTCTTAACCGAGAAGGACTTAATAGTCTTCTATATATTGAGGTACATCCCAAGGAGTGCCAAAAAGGTTGATTCATGAAAGTAGCATT
>MU226329.1:1826913-1868898 GCA_018584345.1 Thuja plicata | reverse complement strand
ATCCTAACAAGAGGAACATGGTTTGTAGACTACACAAAGCCTTGTATGGATTGAAACAAGCACCAAGAGCATGGTATGAAAGACTTCACTCTTATCTCATTAGTATTGGATTTGTTAGAACAAGTGAAAATAGTAATCTATATTTGAAAGGAGATATTGATGATAAAGTTTAGATTGTTGAGATATTTGTTGATGATATCATATTTGAAGGTAATGATATGCTATGCAAATCATTTTTTGATGAAATGAGCAATGAATTTGAGATGTCAATGTTTGGAGAGATCAAATTTTGTCTTGGTCTACATATTCTACAACAGGATGAAGGGATCTACATCACACAATCCAAATACATCAATGAAGTTATGAAGATATTCAAGATGGAGGAATCCAAACCAGTTGGAACACATATGGAAATCAGATGCAAATTGACAAAGGAAGACAAGACAACCGAGGTAAATCAGACCTTATACATATCTATGATTGGAAAACTAATGTATGTTGTACACACTAGACTAGATAGCACATGCAGTTGGTATAGTTGCAAGATTCTCTGCTAATCCTAAGGAATCACACATGACTATTGTTAAAATAATTTTGAGATATCTAAACAATACCGAAGACTATGGTTTGTGGTATAATAAAGAAGGCAAATTTGAGCTACAAGTTTATACTGATGTTGATTGAGATGGAAACATAGATGATAGAAAGAGCGCAATAGGAGGAGCATTCTTTATGGGTGACAGACTTGTCACGTGGATAAGTAAAAGGAAAGGATGCATATCTCAATCAACTACAGAAGCATAATATGTAGCTGTTGCTGCAAATTGCTCTAACATTATATGGATCAAGCAATTACTGAAAGGTATGAATGAGTAAATTCTTGAACCCACAATTATCTATTGTGATAATACTAGTGCTATCAACATCTCAAAGAACCTTGTTATGCATGCTAAAACAAAGAACATAGCTATTAAGTCTCATTAATTGAGGCAACAAGTACACAAGAAAGAGTTGATATTGGAATATGTACAATCCAAAGAACAACTAGTAGACATATTCACAAAACCACTGCCAAAAGATACATTTGAGTACCTAAGGAATAGACTAGGGGTTCAACCCTTGTCTATTGGTCACTAAGATGACTAGGAGGCTGCATCAGCCTACACATTATCAGAAGATTAATCATGTTGATGCAAGCTGAAATATGGACTGTAATGACATATCAGTACAAGAAGGTACTTATTTGAACCACACACCAAAGATATTGTTGGCTACTACAGAGTTGTATTGCTGATGGAGAGGAGATTCAATGATATATTTTTGTTTGGCATTGTTGTCAAAGGGAGAGAAATATTCAATGAAATATCCCTCAGGGAGAAGAACATCAGTCGAAGGGAGAGAAAATATCAGAGAAAGAAGTTTATACAAAGGTAGAGAAAGATCCAATTATGATGAAGAGAAGAGATTCTACAAGAAAGGGAGAGACAAAAATCAGAAAATAGAATTGCAACACCTATCCATTAAAGGGAATGAAGAAAGGGAAAGCACACAACAAGAATCAAATCTAAGATAGAAGAGCTTACCAAGAGTCAGATATTTGAATTAGTTAAAGAACAATAAGTTTGGTATAATATGGAATGTTTCATATTGTGTTGTCGTTAATGCCAAAGGGAGAGATTGATGAACTATAACCGATTAAATGTTTGAAGATGATAAGTTGATGATCAATGAGCTACAAAAGTGAATGCAAGACATTAAATCGGTCAATGTATTGTATTGTCATTGATGTAAACTTAATATGTTTTGATTGGTCATATACATATTGTCATAAACTTGAAGAGACTGAAAAGATAAAGTTTATGTTATCGGTAAAACATAAAAGTTTAGTATACACCAAGTGACAGTAAACACCGATGGATAGTGCACACTGATGGATAGTAGTAACCGAGCAATCGTTACCGAAAAAGATTCACCAAACAGTTAACAGTGTATACCAAGCACCGTAGTAACCGAGCAAGTGGTTACCGAGCAAGAGTTATTTACCAAGCATAACTGGAGTGGTCACCGAGCTAACTGAAGTTGTTACCGAATGTAACTGAAGTCAATGATCGAGCTAACTGAAGTTGATCACCGATCTGAACTAAAGTTAAAGAATGAAAAAACACTTAGTTGGTAGGAGCTATATTTAGATTAACTGGTTGATTGCTTTATTTTCATCGATCAGGTAAACTAAAGCATGGAAGAGATTTAAAGCGTAGTTATCAAGGAGAGATCTATAGAATAAAACTAAAGTAGAGCTTTATGGGATAACGTAAAGAATGTCAAGTTTTAAGGATCAAGAAGTGATCTACAACAAGAACAAGAAGATTGAAGCAGAAAATCATGTCTATATAAAGAGACAAGTAATTCATTATGAAAAAAGAGGAATGATGAATATAATTCTGGTGAAGATAGAAGTCTTCATGCGGATCTGATCATATTTATCAGAGAGGTATTATTGGACTTAAAATAGATCTGAAAACCTGCAAGTTAAAGTTGTATTATTGAATAGATCATTTACTGTTTCAGTTTAACCATTGATTCAGAAAATCTCTTGACCGAGTAGGATTTAACCATCCTTATTATATTGAGATACTCAAGAGTATCAAAAGGTTTTCTTATTGACAACATAGTACCGAGAAGTATATATTTGTTAAAGATATTTAAGGCATTCATCTTGATGGACTGAAAGATAACCGAAGATATTATATTTGAGATACAAATGTTTGGTTGAGTTTTTGGGATTACTTTTAAGGCCACTGATTCAGCCCCCTCCCCCCCCCCCAGTTATTCTAACACTAAGTTGTTTATCCATGAAATTATTTTTCATTGTATTCTATGAGTATATCTAAATAAGCAACTAGAGTTCTTAATTAGTTGAAAACTCAAAATGAAACTTAAATACTAAACAAAACACATGTGTAAAAACTTTCAATATTACACATACAAGGAAAGAGTTGTAAGCTATCCTATCTGAGTAAATTACAACAAAAATCCAACATGTACAAGGGCTCTTAGAAAAGAACTAGAATAAGAGAAAAAAAATATAACAACTCATAATAATAGTGCCACAAACATACCTTAAGAAATTTTTTTTAGGGAACAACTAGCCTCATATTTGCAAACAGAGTTGTTACTGTGATTGCTTCTCCCAAAATAAACCTATTTTTCCCAAAGAGCAGTGACAATCGTTCCAACTGTTGGAAAGATATTTATGGAATAAAAATATTTATTTTCATTTGAGAGGGGCATCTCTTTGGTATGGTGAGGGATTTTAGGATTTTGAGTACTTTTAACCTGAAAGTACAAAAAGGAGAAAATAAAAAATTAAAGAAAGATGACTATGAAAACCTCAACAATTGACATATGAATACTAATAGAGATTCGCAACGGATAACAATTACAAAGCGGGTTTAGCACTAAATAAGTTTTGATGTCCAACAATGAAAGAAGAATAAGAAATCTCAACATATGAAGAAACAAGTTATCTTATCACACTCAAACCAAGATTTCACAATATGATTGTGCATAATCAATTGTGTACATCATTTTAATCAAAAAATAATGGATTACACAAATACACGAAGGGATTACCAACTTGACATACATGAAATCTGTAATAATAAATGAGTAACACATTTGGACATACAAACCAAGTGCATTCTTTATTATGCTTTTGAAAATACATAAGTTCAAAAACCCTTAGGTACAATGTGTGAACATAAAAGTTATCCAAAAGTTTCTTTAGAGAATTTTTGTAGAGTTTCCCCTTCATAAGAGTCTTTCGTTTATATTAGAAATTTCCTTTTATTCATACATTATAGAGAGTAACTACCTTGTAACTAACTTGACATTTTTGGGTCTAAAACTACTTCACTTCTGTGCAAAAAGAGTTTAGTTAGAAACCACTCAACCTTCACGCAAAATGAGTCCATTTTCTAACTAAAATTACAATAAGTGACATAAGTCACCTTTTCATAAGGGAAAATGAAAAATATTTGAAGGTTTAATTCATCTTATCACAGGCACAATAGAATCTCAAATGGAAGTTTGAAAGTTTTAATAAACTTTGATAATCGTTTACCAACTACCTTAACCATGCACCTTGAACATACTTTAACATAAGGTCACCTACACTTGATACAGGGATGAAGTGGTGTCTTTGACCTTATAGTGACAAAGTGGATGTTGTTTCCTGAAAGGGTTTACACTACAAAATAGAAACCAGGTTAATCCTTCAATTATCTATGGAGAAGCTAGCTCCAATCTTCAATAATTTCTTAAACTTGGACCAACTAACAAGGATCAACTAAACCCTTCTACACTTTGGGGTCTGCAAAACCTAGGAGGGTGATCCCTTAGTGTATTTACTAATCCTGCACTACTGTTTTAAATAACACTACTATAAATCATATAATCTCATACACAAGCTCAACAAAGAGGGAGAATGCTCAGGACCAACTAATTCCTCAGTGATCCTCAACCACTTGGAGCATGAGATGAAAAACAACAACATACAACATCAAATAGAAAGATTTTGTATGATTTTGTGAGTTAGGACCAAATTCAAAAACAAAAGCTGCATAAGGCTTGACCAATGGAAAAGGAATGGTTACGGAGTCACACAAGTAGCATTTCATCCTACAATATCAAACATGTTTTGACAAATCTTTGAAAAAAATTATCACCTTATAATAACAAGACCACTAAAGCTTTACCATATGAACATTCTTTAAACATCCATCTGTAAACACAATACCCCTGTTACTTTTACTGAAGCAATTACCCCATTCTTTTAACACAAGGAAACAACAAATATAATTCAAATACAGAAAATGTGCATGAAAAGCCCAAGTAATCTTTGATTATTGAATTTTAAAGAGTATTAAATTCCAGTCATGGAGACAATTTCAGAATAAAATATATTCATGAAGTTCATTGCAAAACACAGAGACACCTAAATGACTAATAATTATATTCTACCCTAGCTCTATGATATGTATGTAGCTTATGTCTACCTTGTAGAGCTTTTAGAATTTTGAACCTAGAAATAGAACCTAAAATTAGACCCTAAAAATTATCTCCCCTTTTCTAGTTGTGAATTCCCTTTTATAGAAATGAGGCAGCAAACAAGATTCGAGCTAGAGGAGACACATGCCATCAGCTCACTAAACCGCTTGATTTTTTACAAAAGATCTTTTCTTAGAAGAGACAAAAAGCCTTTGCTTTTAACAAAATATTCCTAACACTATCTGCTACCTCTTAACCATTTTAGGTGCAACCGTTAGCTGATAGAAATTGAAATGTCTTGTATGAAACAACACATTCATGAGACATGCCAATATCATCTTGAGATTGGTATTGTTATTATAGAGTTGACTTGTGTCTAGGATTTGTAAATGCTCTACAAACCAATAAGGGATTTGATACTCATTTCTAATTATATTGATACAAAGAGTACCAAGATAAAATATTCTTGTAATCCCCTTTTGCAGAATTTCAAGGATTTTGAAACTTGTTCCTATTGGAACATGCATAATTTTGAGATCTCATTGACCTCTTCTTCATCCCGTCTCTCTTTGAAATGCCACCATAGGGAGGCATGAGGGTGCTATCCTTGTGGATTTTGAATTTTCTACTCCATTCAACTTTAAATATCCCTTTTTCTATGGTCCTCCATTTAAATATCCCTCTGGCTATAATGTACTTGACTCCTCTCCTTTATCCCAATATTCCTCTTGTAACTGCATCATAACAAATTTGGAAATATTTCAAAAATCATCAACACTCTCTAGAACATCCATTTTTGGTAACACTTGGATAATGAGTTCTATTGGGAGGTGGCACTTATCACTTCCAATTTCTGTACACTCTTTTTGGAATTGCACATGACTATACTCATTGAATGTCAGGTAGGTTATTGGCATGTAATAATACTCTGCATCTTTTCCCTTAGGAGTCTCAAAAATCATTATAATTCCTCAACAAGTCTAAAAATCTTCTGAATCTACCAACTGTAAATGACCCTTAGCCACTTGCACATGTCATATTAAACAAATTTTCATGGACGCCCTTTTCAATTTCTATTCTTATCCATGTAACTTTGTTTTGTACTGAGTTTGGATTCCTGTGAAGTTGCAACAGCTTGCAGGCTTACACCTCTGATCCCTGATCCTTATCCAACAACCTCTATACTTCATATAATCAAATTGCCTTTATCTCTATAAAAGTTTGAAACAATATGCAATATCCTTATGTAGAAAATTTGAAATTTGATCGTCGATCTCTTTCTTGCTAGCACATCAAACGATACTCAATGGTCAACCCAACAATTACTTTTGACCTAGTAAATGGGCTCATGAAACAACCAATAATAACCACCCCAGTCACCACCTCATCATTTGGTCCTATCTTTTCCTAGCGTTAACTGACCAAGTACATGTGGCAAGATCTCGTGATCCCGTAATGGTTAAAATTATTAGTAGGTTTGATCACGAGATAACGACAACTATTGATCTTGATCTCTCTTTAACTGTCACTCAAACCACATACTTATCTCTATGAAATAAACATCGATCGCCTTTTTGATAATATTAAAAGATCTTTGTTGAATATCACCATGTGTGAAAAGATGACCACTTTAGTTACCTGTCAGATAACATTAATGTAATCGACAACTAAAATATAAAACCCCAAGTAAGTGCCCACAACCAATCATTTTGAAACAGTTGTCCATCACTTGGTCCCACCTTATTTATCCAATGGCCCAAGATATGTGACATCATCTCGCCATCCCACAGTAAAAAAAGAATCATGCAACTTTGATCACAGGATCACGAGAGCCAATGATCTCTTCTCATCTTGACTCACTGATCAATGAGGGCATAAAGTATCCTTCGAGCATCTAGCAAGTGGACCCACTAACCCGCGAAGAAGAAAACCCAACTCATCAAAAAATTAGTTCATCGTCTTGGTCTCACCTCGAACAACATTGTGTGATTAGGGACACGGGGTGTTACACCGCAATCCCGGGATCTAGACATCGGGTCAAAACAAGTCAATACGGTACTACAGGGATATCAAACATGAAGACTTAAAAAAAATACCGCGGGAAGAAAGAAATAAAAGAAACCACAAGGAAAAAATGTGTATTAATATAACATGACCCCCTTTTAACGACATAAGGACCCTTAGTCGTAAGTGAAAAAGGTAATAATAAAAATAGGACAGGGCTAGGGTTAGATGCATGGAAACCATGATAATAAATGAAACATAAACCCTAAGTCTTGTTAGCACAATTAGAAGCAATACTTTTGTAGAAACGAGAAAATTTTCACTAAGGAATCCAATATTTGCAGACACATTCTAAGGCACTATCAGTGGCTCTAGTTGGGGATGTTCATTCCATTGGACTGAAATGAGAAACTAGAATATTCGGGTGAAGAAGATCATCCATATCTATGTTCCTTTATTCACTATTTACAAAGACTTTAGAAATAGAACCAAGAACTTACTTCCATGGGCAGTCAAAAGTTCATCTCTGCCCCAAATTTTATTGCCCAAAGCCATCAAAACATGCCAGTTTATTTACCTCCTATCATAAACATGGTTTTCATCACCCTGAACTGAAAGAAATTTGGAAATAATATTGTCATTTGCATGGTAAAAATCACTGTCATATCCCATCAACCCATTATACATTATATAATCAACATATACACTATCTTTATTCATTTGAAAATCAAGCCCAAAATGACTATTGGTTTGCAAAACATAAACAAAGCTTTCATAAAAATTATCTTGTGAATCATGTACATAATGCAAACCACCATGAACTATATGAAAAGGAAAAGCTTCATACACAATCATTTCATGTAATTGAAAATTACAATGTTGACAACTGCATTCATCTTCAGATGTCAAAGCATCTTGCACATATAAATAAAATGTATCATCACCCTTCCGTGGTTTACTAAAAATTTGTAAGTCTGAATCAGAGACACAATCTGACTTGTCACCTGTTTCAGCATCTTTGTCCATACGCAAGATTTCAAAATCAAACTCATTCAAATCAAAAGATAGAAAATTATTTAAAATTATACTTGATCCATTTAACTTTGGAGTGTTATCATATTGAACCTCATAGCCATCTATTATACATACTTTGTAAAAATCTGAATTCACATGAGCATGCATACACAATACACCATCATGAATTGAAGATCTTTCATCTTCATATGCCCAGTCAATCTACAATTTGTTTGAATCATATATTGGAGGAGAACCACAAAGATGTGAATCACACACATCATTTCTATAAATATTGTCATCATCATACTTAATATGAATATGACATGAGATTTCATGACCATTGATGAGTGCACATTTTTTATATTCTCCAGTTAACAATTCTAAAATCTGTTCAATACTTAGCAACCCACTATCTTCAATCACTCCTTGATTTTGTTTCTCTTCTTGACTACGAGTATTACCAATTTGTAGATCAATATTCTCAAAATGATCATTTTCATGATTCAGATATGAAAATTCAAAAGACTCACTATCATGGACATTAGAACAGTAACTCATATTTATATTACCATTCTCCACTTGTTGATAACAAACATATATTATTACATGTTGAGAATAATCATCATTTTCAAAATCATAAGAAACATCATCACTCATGGACTCATCTCTATCACTTTGACTTCCATCACTCTCATTATCAGCATCATTAGGCTCAACATCATGTGCAATTTCAAATTTAGGACCCTCAATCATTTTTATCCACTTTTTAACATGCTCAATACCTGCTACTTTCAAAGATGCAAACCAATTAATTGAATTAGGCTCACAAAGGCTCAAAAATAAATCAACCTAGGTGGACTCTTAAGGTCTGAGAGAAATAGGAACTTCTCACAGTGCAATTATAAACCTCCTATAGAAAATAATTGTTGTTTCTCCCTCCAATCTTTTCATTCTTTTCCTTAGTGAAAATGTCATTTTTTCTTGGAGCTCTTGTCTCAAAATATCTATATCTCCAAGAACCTTTTCAAGATCTCATAAATATAATTCAGGTCTGGACATATCAGCTAGATCTATTACATCTATGTCCTCTTGTTCTTGAACTTTATCAAATAAAAATAAACTTGTCTATAAGGCCAAGAGGAGAAGGTACACCAATAGTGCTTTGGTGACTTCGACTTCTACTCTGATCTTTTTTCTTTATACAGGACTGAAACTTAGACTCTTATATTACATTTATGTCCACATATGAACCATCACTCTGATAATACATCTCTACTTGTTTTATGAGCTCTTTCATATAAATTACGTAGTTACACATTTCAAAAGATAATACATACTTCTCACAGAATTTACAACCGATACTTTCAACATGAAGTATGCAAAATAATACCAACAATCCTTCCCTTTCTTAGTGCTTCATTCGCTTAACAATGAAACACTTTCTACAAATGAATTTCATGGAAAAATGCATGACCCATGAAAAACAAAATGTCTAGATGTGTTGTAGTAGTTGCAAGTTAACTTTCTAGTTGGAAATATTTATATATCTGAAGCTATTTTCACATCTTCATTAGGTTCTTTAGTAGAATCACCACCTCTTTGCATTGGAAAAATATTTGGTCAACAGGAAATTCTTCATAGATCAATTTTTTCACTAACACATAAACACTGCAACACCTCCACATCCTAAAATATGACATCATATGGATTCCTTTGTCAACTTGTTAGGGTACTTCATCACAAGAGCTCAAATCTGTTTCATCTATGTTGTAATTTCTTTGATTATTTTTTTGTTCATCTCAAATAGTGCACAATAGTGCAAAAATCTCATAGATCTCAGAGTTGCCACTCAAAACTTGTGAGATCTTATGAAATAATCATGAAAAATGGACAGATCTAGACATAACTTACATTGAACGATGAATTAAAACAAATTATCAGGAAAGATTTGTGAGAATTGAATCACTTGACAAGGAGCTGGAACATTTCATAAAAAACTCATGACTCTATGATCTAGGACAGGTATAACAAATTTTTACACTTCTTTCCCTAGTAGAGTCGCCATTTTGTTGGCGACTCGGATGGGTTGATTCAACTGGGTGTTGATTTTACACATAGAACACCAAAGATTATAGGAAAGATTTAAAAAAACATTTTCACCTCAATCCCCAATAGATTCATCAATTTTTTGGTGACTCGGATGGGCGGATTAAGCTGGTTGTTGATTTTACACATAGAACACCAGAGATTCTAGGAAAGATTTAACAAAACATTTTCATCTCTATCCCCAGTAGAGTCACCATTTTTTGGTCCCTGAAAGAGTTTACACTACAAAATTGAAACCAAGTTGATCCTTCAATTATCTATGGAGAAGACAACTCCAATCTTCAATAATTTATGGGACTTAGACCAACTAACAAGGATCGACTAAACTCTTCTACATTTTGGGCTCTGCAAAACCTGGGAGAGTGATCCCTTAGTGTATTTACTAATCTTGTACTACTCTTGTAAATAACACTAATATAAAAAAGATAATCTCATATGCAAGCTCAACAGAGAGGGATAATGCTCATGAACAGTTAATTCCTCGGTGATCCTCAACCACTTGGGGCATGAGTTGAAAAACAATAAAATACAATATAAAATGGAAAACTTCTGTGTGATTTTATGAGTTGGGACCAAAATGAAAAATAGAAGATGCATAAGGTTTGACCAGTGACAAAGAAAGGGCTACAGGGTCACATAACTAGCATTTAATCCTACAATATCAAACATGTTTTTGCAAATCTTTGAAAAACACTATCACATTATGATAAAAAGGCCACTTAAACTTTACCATATGACAATTCTTTAAAAATACATTTGTAAACACAATACCCTTGTTACATTTACTGAAGCAATTACCCCATTCTTTGAACATAAGGTAACAATAAATATAACTCAAATGCAACAAATATGCATGAAAAAACTCAAGTAATCTTTGATTAATCAATTTTTAAGAGTATTACATTTCAGCCATGGAGACAGTCTCAGAATAAAATATATTCATGAAGTTCATTGCAAAACACAAAGATATCTTAGACTAAATGACTAACAACTATATTCTACCCCATCTCTACGATTTTTACAGATCTTCTACCTGCCTTGCAGAGCTTTCAAAATTTGGAACCTAGAACTAGAGCCTAAAAGTAGACCCTAAAAATTATCTCCCTCTCTTCTGGCCGTGAATTTCCTTTTATAGAAACAAGGAAGAAAATAAGCTTCGGGCTAGGGGAGACACATGTGATCAGTCCACTGGACCACTCAAGTTTTTATAATAGATATTTTCTTAGAAGAGTCAAAAGGCCTTTTCTTTAAAAAAAATTCCCAACACTATCTGCTACCTCTTAACCCTTTTAGGTGCAAATCGTTAGCTAATAGAAATTGAAATGTCTTGTATGAAACAACATGTTCATAAGTCGTGCCAATAGCATCCTGAGATTGGTATTGTTATTGCAGAGATGACTCATGTCTAGGATTTGTAAACACTATGAAAACCAATAAGGGCATTGATACCCATTTCTATTGATATTGATACAAAAGGTGCTAGGATAAAAGATTCTTAAAAACCCCTTATGCAGACTCTGAAGGATTCTGAAACCTGTTCCTATTAGAACATGTATAATTTTGAGGTCTCATCGATCTCTTCTTCATCCTGTCTCTCTTTGTAATGCCACTATAGGGAGGCATGAGGGTGCTAGCCTTGTGGATTTTGAATATACTGCTCCGTTCAACTTTAAATATCCCTTTGACCATGGTCCTCCATTTAAATATCCCACTGGATATAATGTACTCAGCTCCTCTCCTTTATCCCAATACTCCTCTTGTAACTGCATCCTAACAAATTCAGAAATGTTCCATAAATCATCAACACTCTCTAGAACATCCATTTTTGCTAACACTTAGATAATGAATTCTATTGGGAGGTGGTACTTATAACTTCCAATTTCTGTACACTCTTTTTGGGATTGCACATGACTGTACTCATTGAATGTCAGGTAGGTTATTGGTGTGTAGCAATACCCTGCAGCTTTTTCCTTAGCAGTCTCAAAACTCATTATCATTCCTCTGCAAGTCTAAAAATCTTTTGAATCTGTCGGTTGTAATTGACCCTTAGATTCTTGTGCATGTCATATTAAACAACTTTTCATGGACGTCCTTTCACATTTATATTCTTATCCCTGCAACTCTATTTTGTATTGAGTTTGGATTCCCGTGAAGTTGCAAAAGCTTGTAGGCTTACACCTTTGATCCCTAATCATTATCCAAGAACATCTATACTTCATATATAATAAAATTTCATTTTTCTATATAAAAGTTTGAAACAATGTGCAATATCCTTATGTAGCGAATTTGAAATCTTTCCTGCTAGTGCATCGAACAATACTCAGTGGTCAACCCAACAATGACTTTTGACCTAGTAAATGGGCTCATGAAAAAAATAATAAGAATTACGCTAGTCACCACTGTTAGGAATAAGGTGTCTCAACCTTGTATATTTCCTTACATTTGATATTATTTGTTTTCGTAATTAATTGTTTGCAAATAATGTATTTAAGTTTGATATCCGTTCTGTCATTTAGTTGAGTGGACACGTTGTGTTTTCACTCCACTTGGAAGATGAAAAGGATGATCAAAATTGGTCTAGGTGGATCTAGGCATCCCTTTGTGTGGTAGAGGTTATTTTCCAAATGTCGGTACTTTGGACAATGTGTAAGGTAATCACGACTGAAACAGTTATGATGGTCATTAATATTTGTAAGAGCTAATTGTGAAAGATTTGATGATGGGTGAAGACATGCAAGACATGTGGCAACTGATCATGTTGAGTACTATACACTCTTCTGTAATTCATGGGGTTCCTATTTTCTCAGAGAATGGTAAAAAACTAATACGGTTGTCTTTGGAAGTTGCCCTAAAAAGGGAAGCGCATGATATAAACATTTTTTAGGGTTGTAAATCGCAGAGTGAGAAGTGTGTATTGTTGGTATACTGTTATGCTACTGGATTTGTCTTCAAGTGTCGATTATCTCCTGAAAGAACTTGCATTGCAAGTGTATTGTAAACAATAATAGTTTTGATTAATACATTGTGCAGGTTTTGGAGTGCTGGGGTTTTTTATCGAAAGGTTTTCCCCAGGGTAAATCATTGTGTCATTCTCATTTTTCTATGTATGCATGTTATTGTATTATCATTCTATAATTGATAAGGGTTAAATCTAAATTTGCACGATCCTCTTCTCAGGATTTTAGCACAGGGAACTATTTTCCGCACACTTAGTTTCCTTTCAACCAACTCATCATTTGATCCTATCTTTTCCAAGTGCTAGCTGACCAAGTACACGCGGCAAGATCTCATGATCCCGTAATGGTTAAAATGCTTAGCAGGTTTGCTCATGAGATCATGACAACCACTAATCTAGATCTCTATTTAACTGTCGCTCAAGCCACATACTTATCTCTATGCAATAAACATCGATCACCTTTATATCAGAATAAAAGATCTTTGTTGAATATCACCATGTGAGAAAATATGATCACTTTAGTTACCCACCAGATAACATTAATGTAATCGACAACTAAAATATAAAAACCCAAATTAATTCCCACAACCAATCATTTTGCAACAACTATCCATCACCTCCAGTCCTACCTTCTAAGTTATCCACTGGCCAAGGACACATGGCGTCATCTCGCCATCCCGCAGTCAAAAAAGAATAATGCAAATTTGATCACGAGAGCCATTGATCTCTTCCCATCTTCACTCACTGATCAACGAGGACATAAAGTATCCTTTGAGCATCTGAAAAGTGGACCCACTGACCTGCGAATAAGAAAAAACCAACTTATCACCATGAAAGTTCATCCTCTTGGTCTCACCTTCAACATCGTTGTGTGATTAGGGACACGTGACGTTACACCGCAATCCTGTGACCCAGACATCAAGTCTAAACAAGTCAATACGGTACTACAGGGAAACCAAACATAAAGACTTAGGAAAATACCGTGAGAAGAAAGAAATAAAAGCGACTACAAGGAACAAATTACGTAGAAATATAACTTGACTACCTTTTAATGACATAAGGACCCTCAACCGTAATTGAAAAAAGGTAATAATAAAAATATAACAGGGCTCAGGTTAGACACATGGAAACATTGATCAATAAATGAAATATAAACCCTAAGTCTTGTTAGCACATTCTAAGGAATCCAATATTTGCAGCCACATTCTAAAACACTATTAGTGGGAAAGTGTGTTGTATATCTTCCTTTTTAAATACTTCTTCTATGATACAATTAATAGCTATATAACCAAATATTACATTTATATTTCCAATTTCTTCATGAGTATTAGTATTACTATCCATCCATAGTTATAGTTATAATGTAGGCGATCCCTTTCTGAAGTTTTACAACCTCAAAATTGTATCAAAGGTTGAAAGTGAATGATAGAGGATGCAAGATAATTAAAAAAATCTCAATTATTTGTATCGTCTTTAAGAAATATGTATATTCTTTTCTAATTCGTCCAACTATTACATTTCTATTTCGTTAAATCTGCAAAGGCAAGATTCTTGTCGCTTTCGTGTGCACTAACAAGCACTGAAACAATTTGGGGCATAGGGCATGCAAACATTTAACATGTTAATCATAAAAATACTGTACATTTCTTTCGACAAGTTTCATTTGTTGAGTTACATGTATGGTACCTGCTAACTGCTCAGTTGGAAGCCACTCACTGTAGACTTTACATTTTTCTGCTTCTTCCTTAGTTATTGACTTCGTGGCCACTAACATACGGTAAAGGAGCTCACATACTGAAATGTTTACACTAAAGATTCATTCCATGACGTTTCGAGTGCATTCCACAAAGCATAAATTATCCTTTAATAAAAAAAAATGAATTCATCATGTGACTTATGTCAAGATATTTCCACAATAAACTTAGTTGGTAAACTTGCAGAGCAAAAAGGTTACAAGGGGGATGTAAAGCACTAAACTCACTATAGAATAAATGTGGAAGTGTCGATTTATGGGATTGAAAAACTAGGAAAACTCTTTGTGGGCTTCTAGTAGTGTTAGTTGTGCTATATGGCTGTGAGGTATGGGGCAGTAACACTTCAGCAAGTAAGTGAAGACAAATAGAAAGATTGAAAAAACATTTATTCACAAGCAACCTTAAAATTAAATCATCTATTCCGTATGAGATTGTCTTGGCAGAGGCCCGGTCTTTTCCTATTGAAATGAAAACTATGTGTCGATTGCTAAGCTACTTAAGGAGATTAGAAAACACGAAGAAACACCATTGGCCAAAGATAGCAGTAGAAGAGAAAGTAGACAGATGAAAGAGCACATGGATGAAACAAAACAAAAAATGGATGGATAAGTGGGCTATTAAATTAAGTGAGTTCCCAAGCATCAACGAGAAAATAAAAAAGTACATTCAAGGAAAATTCAAGGAAAGCATGTGGACTGGGCATTGTGAGAGGAAGGAGTACTACATCAAACATGTTAATCCCACACATGACCATACTTAAAAGAACTACATATGAATGGGAATAAAATGGAAAGCAAAAATGTTAATTGTGAAAATAAGAACTAGTTCACACCAACTTAGGTGTGAAACCGGAAGATGGGTGACATCTAAAGAAGAGTGGGCAGATAGAAGATGTTGTTATTGCACTCAAGGAGCGGTGGAGAACGAATAACATTACATCATAGAGTGCTCAACCTACAAGGATATTCGAGAGAATTACATTGATACCTTAAAAGTGAACACCTTGAGAAATTTGTTTGAAGAAGGAAAGATCACAATGGTAGCATATTTCCTAACCAAGATACACATTAGAAGATCCAAGCTACAAAAAGACAAATAAATCTAGTTGGTGGGGGCTTGCAGCGTTTGGTTTCCGCTTGTTCATTTTGTTGCTGGCCACCTGTGGGTCCTATAGGTTGTTTGGCCTCGTGGACGTTATTAAAAATTTTCATTCATTCAAGGGAAAACATACTATTTAAAGTTGGCAATATCTAGACATTTTAAACACACACACACACTCTCTCTCTCTCTCTCTCTCTCTCTCTCTCTCTCTCTCTCTCAGTCTCCCCCCTCTCCATATTGCAAACATAACACAGTCTCATTGGCAATTCATTTTGATAATCTTCTTCATTCAACGTTTTATTTAAATCATGGTTGGATTCCTATAAATAGATTCATAGTCTTCCTAATTCAGAGTTGAACCCACTGCATGAGAATGCATAGTTTATTTGAAGTAATCTCTTTTTCATTTAAGCAATTAAATCCTTCAAACATATTTTTGAAGTATTTGTACAGTCTACATTAGATTGAGACAAAGTATTTGTCCCACCTCTTCTTTCACAAATGGACCTCTAAATTAAAATATCTTTATACCATAGAAATGCCCAAAAAATATACATGTGTATATACACACATGTGTGTGCATGTGTGTATATACACACATGCACACACATGTGTGTATATACACACATGCACACACATGTATGTGTATACACACATGTGTGTATAACAATATAATATACACACACATGTGTGTATATATATGTGTGTGTATATACATACATGTGTGTATATACACACACATGTTTGTATATATACACAGGGGTATATATATTCAAAGAAATTAAGAAATAAATAATTAAAAATCCCTATGCATCTTCTCAATCATCTTCCGGGTGAACCAAACGGGTCCAACCCATATTCCAGAAATCATTTTTAGGATAAGTATCTTCTAGAATTGCAACATCTTCCAGAATTGACTATATCCAACATTTGGTATTCTAGCACCCAAACGGGCCTTAAAGAAAGCTACTCCTCTTTGATAGTTGACTCTTAGTCCTCTCAAAGAAAACATATTTGTTGTAATTGCTCTAGAAGAGCTGGAAGTCTGCCAATACCAAATGTGGAGTATGGATGAATAAAGTGCAAATTTGGAAATCTATAATTAGCTAATTGCACATGTTTTCACCAAATTAGCTATACTTATGTGGGTGGTTGCATATTTCTCCCCTAAAATAGCTATAGTTATATAGGTGATTCACATATTTCCCTTCAATTATTGACATATGTGTGGGTGATTATGTTTATTTGCACTAAAAAATCTTAATTGTGTTGATAATCACACTTGTTTCCTCTAAATTAGCTATAAATGCATTGACAATCATTGCACTTTTGTCCTAAATTGACTAGAATTATAAGGACAATGCCATTGAATTTCCCAAAAACTTTATGTAAAATAGTAAACTAAGATTAATATATCATAACTATTAAAGTTTATTCCAAGAAATTAAAACATGCATATTAAGATAATTATATACTACATAATGTATAAATCAACTTCAAATTATACAAAATTCTCCCTAGCTAACAACAAATCTCCACTGAAAAATTCCCTAATTAAATCCTATCAATATCCACAAATATGAAGGTACATTAAAGGTTTAAAAAAAAGCCCCATAAAGACACCAATATGAGATGTCAAAAACATGAATACAGCTCTCCACCAAACATCCATTGAAAAAAGTATTGAGATGTCAAAAACATGAATACAGCTCTCCACCAAACATCCATTGAAAACAGTATTGGTGACCCACAATCCATAAATTCCTCATTCATGTTACCAGTACTTGACTGATTTAAATCCTAAAAGCAATCAGTAGTCATGGCCGTGCAACAACAACCCCTTGGTAATGGACAGGCATTAGAGCTTAAAAATGGGTGACGTGTGACAAGGAACTCAACAGTTTTCCAATCAATGACTATCACAGTAATTAACGAGGTAGAATAAAAAATTCAATCTCACTGGTCCCCGCATGGCGAGAGTTCTCATGAATAAAAAAGCAATGCCTGTACTAGGCTGCCAGTGCCACGCGTCCTCCCACTACACAAAGCAAGTACCAACCTTTCTACGAAAAAGAATCACAAGCAATTCGGTTTCATGCAACAGAAAAAAATAATAGCAGAAGCAGCTCTTTTGATCACAGAACAAGATTTTTTTGGGTAGTGGGTGTGTAGGTAATGCAATAGAAAAGCAGAAGGAGCTCTTTTGATCATTCTTGGGGAGTGGGTGTGTAGGTAATTCATGAGATCTGAATGTTTTGTGGGAGGAGATGCAGGGTTTGGTGGGATATCCTTGTGCAGGAGCATCAGCTGGGTTGAGGCCTAAATGCAATTATGGTGTTGAAGCAGGTCCCCGGCTGGTCAGTGGCCATGGGGGATGCCCAGTGCAGCAGCAACAGAGATTTGGTGGGTGGCAGGGTTTGCAAAGGAAGAAGACTCCTTTTGATCTTCACAGGCGAGTATGGGGGCCTAAACATGCTTGGCTTAGCGCTCTCCAAGCTTTGGAACACCCTAGAGATACCCATTGGGTTCTTGAGCCCACTGGTCAGTTCTTTTTCTCACCTGGTTTGGATTTTTATTCATGTTCTCTGATCTCTTTTTTTTTTTCCTTTCTATTAGCGGATTTCATATCATCTATGAGTTCATCTTATTATTTCTTAGGAGAGTATGAGCTTATGCTGAGTCAAGGATTAGGGTATCCATCCCTCCAAAATCGTGGGGGTATGGTTCTCCAATGGTTTGAATCTCAATGATGGTATGTTCAAGGACTTAATAAAAGAAAATAATATCAATTCTATCTATTGTGTTTAATTAAGTGAACTACAACTTTTTAATTTCTATTAGAAGATTTCATATTCATGAGTTTGATAACATTTGTTATCAGATATGAGAGTAGGGGTTTATGCTGAGCTATGGATTAGAGTGTCCATTCCCCCAAAATTCTTCAATATTGTCTGGAGCATGACTCTAGTCTCATCCCTTATATCAAATCTTCAAAATTTTGAAGTTCTATGAATGATATAATCAATACATACATAATTTTGACCTTATTTCTTATATCAAACTTTTAAGAATTTGAATCTATGTGAATGATTTAAATAATAACATAATAAAAAATATACCGTCGTCTTTATTGATTGTGTTCAACTAATAAACTACAACCCTTTGATTCTAGACCACAATTACTTTGTGAAACTTATTTTGATCCATTCCCATCATTCTCTGCTGTGCTGAGAAAGCCAAGTAAATGATTTCATGCCTTGTAGACTGTGTACTTGTTAAGGTTATGGTTATCCATAATGTGATTTATATGTTTTAATTTGCAGGTAGTCTACAATATTCTAACTCTATGTTTTAATTTGCAGGTAGTCTACAATATTCTAACTCTATTTGAATTGCTCTATATGGTGATATTGCTATTAAGATTCAACTGTGTAGTTTTTTGAGTCAAACTCATTGACTCATTTTTCATGAGTAGCCTTTCACATGAACCCATCTCTTATGAGAATGAATGGAATGGAAAATATCTCCTACTTATCAATTGATCTATATTGCTTGTTAGAATATCATGTATGTATATATGTATGAGAATACAAAACTTCTTGTTTTCTAAGTAGTTGTCTTCTTTAAAAGGAGTTTTTGTGTAATTTTTATCTATTGGATTGTTGTTGTTGGTTGTATATCTGTATTTTCTTTTCCAATAATTTTTTATTTTCTGAATCATAAAATTTGATCTAAAATATTATTGAAAAAATTCACAAAATCAAATTTAAAAACATCACATACTAATATCATTCTAATCTCATTCTTTATATCATACTTCAAGGAGAATATGAATCTATATGGATGCTATAATCAATACATAATAAATGAATATATTATCACTATCATTGATTGTATTCAACTAATTGAAGTACTAGACAACTTTTTATTTGGGGAACAAATTTATTTTGATCCGTTACCATCTTCCTCTGCTGTGCTGACAAAGCTAACTAAGTGATTTCATGCCTTTTTGGCTGTGTATTTGTTTAAGTTACGGTTATCAATAATGTAATTTACATGCTTTTCATTTGAAGGTAGTCTACAGTACTCTAACTACATCTGAATTGATCTATTTTGCATGTTTGATACATTTAAACATTTGATCACACTCATGTGTGTATATGTGTATGGGAATACAAACCCTTTTGTTTTGTTGGTGGTTGGTAGTACTCTTCTCCAACAGAAATTTTATATAAGTTGACCTATTGGATTGTATTTTCTTTTCTGTTGTTGATATGAAATATTGATCAAATCCAAAGACACCTCATGCTAATACTAGCCCAAAGCCAAAGCCATCTTCCTTTTTGCCTTTGAATCTCGCCTCCTAGTTTGAGATTTTGGGCATTCAAGAAGAAGAAAAAAAGCTAACTAATGTCTCCCTTAGTCTACTAGATCTTAGAAGTATCATCCTTAGAAGAGGAGGCAGACTGTTCGTTTGTTTACTTCTCTAGATATAAAAGGCCTTTCACTTTCTGAATTGATTCAGTAATCTGTTTTTGTTTGTCAGGTGATGGGAGGAACGAACACTTAAACACAGAAATGACTGCTCCTGGTGCATTCTCTGTGGGAAGTGTGGGCATTGTACAGGTTGTTTGAAATTTTAGGCTCTAGATGTTTCAACTGTTTAAGCTCTTTCTGTTCTTAAGATTTTTTACAGGGTAAAACAATATGAAATGTGTGTGCAGGATGTGACCACCATTGGACGAGTCGCAGGAAAAGTTGATGTTGTGATTCCAATAGCTACAGGCAAGTTTTAACAGCAGATAATTTCTGGTTCTAGGCAATAGCTTTTTGTTTTTAACTTAGTAATGCAGTTAATGAAAATAGTGCAGTTTCTGGAGTGCATGCGCGGTTGGAGAGAATAGAGGGCAATCTGTTTGTAACGGACTTGGGCAGCACCAATGGCACATACATTGATAATACCAGAATTAGGGCTTGGACTCTTTCTCCTCTCTCTCCCGGGAACCTGCTTACATTCGGTATGTTTTACCTTTCCTCCACATAACAAATAGTAATAGGAAGAATCGATATGGAGGAGTGGGTTTTATTAATTATTGGTAGATATTAAATATGGATATATATGATTGTTTAAGTTTTGAAAATTATTTACAAGTAAGAAAATGGAAAATATATATAAAAATCTATTTTGTTTTGGGCTGAGAAAGAAAAATGTTAGAAATAATATGGAAAAGGTAATTATTATATTGTGATTCTATGGTTGACAATTTATGATTATTGGTTGGGAAAAATGAGGTCGTTTATACTTTTGGTTGGAATAGATGTGACTTTTCCTTCGTTGACAGACAATTGTCTAGGGGGAGGTGGTGGAACCCCCTTCTCAAGACAATCAACACCAAGAACAAAGTGTTGTCAATGTTGTGCCTCCACAACTAAAGGTTGGAGAAGATCGGGAGCAACAGTCAGAGGAGAGTTCGTGTTGCCAGAGGGGATCACACTAGCAACAAGAGGTGGGGTCAGGTCCACTGAGTTTGCCGAAACAACATGAGCATCACCCTAGGGGGAGTCATCATTTGGCCTATGGAGAATTATCAGAGGCTAGGATGGTCAAATGATCATCATTTGCATCCTTCCACCAAGTGGCAACACCTTTAAGGTGCAATAGAGAACAATCAGTAGCCAAATGACCAGTAAAGTGATGAGGGGTACTCCTCTTACTAACCCAAACACACACAACACAATAGGGAAATAAACAAAAAATAGCAAGAGCAACACAATTGCAAGAACAAAAACATTTGTTTTCTATTATCTTCAATGAAATGACTTTACAATGTTAAAAAAAATAACATGCTACAAACTCATGGGCATTTTCATTACAATAGTTTGTAAGACAGAGCCACAAACTGTCCTTCTAGAACTGAACTTCTAGAATTGACGAACCCTAAAAAACTAATTCATCCCTACATATGTAGCACCAATAATTGTCATAGAATCTTCTAGAAAGTCAAACTTTCTGATTTCAGTGCCTAAGGTACAAGTTCTCGACTAAGTGATTCTTCTCTCCTTTGTTATGTATTGAAATAACGCACACCGCCCAACAATATATGTCGTTGGGGAGTCGGGTATAAACCCGAACTCACATACAACCGTTGTGAAGTTCTGATAGAGGTCCAACTTGCCGACAAAGTATGAAGTCGGGGGGAAACTAAAACCTATCAACCACTTCACAAGTTGGGACGAGATCCCGACTTGCCGACAATGCATGATGTCGGGTAGTTGGGGAGAAACTACAACCTTTGAACCATTTCAAAAGTTGGGAAGAGAGCCTGACTTGTCAACAATGCATGATGTCAGGTAGTCGGAGGGAAAAGTAAAAACCCAAACTTTCATACTTGGTTTCTGATCATCACTGGGAAAGTAATTGGACCAATCAGCGGTCAAACAAAAGACTTGCAAAAAAAGTAAACTTGTTAAAAAAATAGTAACTTTGCTCAAATTAGCCCTTATTGAAAAAATAGACAATATTTTTGGGTGATGCAAGATTGCTCTTACACCCTGGATGCTCATGCATTAGACATCCAGGGTATTTTGAGAAGTGACATTGTCACATCTCATGTGTGTAGAGGAAAACCAAGGTGATCAACCTCTTCCTTTGATAGCCATGATGGATCTTCAATAGGCCTTCCTTTCCATTTGACCAAGTACTAGATTCATAATTCCTATTTCTTGTGCTTTCGTGAACACAACTATCCAAGATGTCTTCTATCCCCTCTGTAGCTGTAGTAGATGCTAGAATATTCCACTGTGCTTTTGTTATTTCATCTTCTGATACTTCCTTCACGATACTCTATCAAATCTAAAATATTAAACACAAGTGAAATATTGAGTTCATCGGGCAACTGTACTTCATAAGCATTTCCTAAATCATGCTTCTTCAGGATTTTGCATGGTCCAAACTTCTTCATCTGCAACTTAATATATGTTCCCACTGGAAATCTCTCCTTTCTCAAATGAACCATGACTTCATCTCTAATATGAAATTCCTTATATCTCCTTTTCTGATTTGTCTCAGCCTTGTACTAAATATTCATTTTATTAATATGCTTTCTCACCTCTTTATGTAAATTCTTCAAGTGCTCTGCAAAGTCTTGAGCTTTAGTACTACTACTTTCCCCTTTGTCCGATTTCCTTAATTGTGAAGCATTTCTAGGACTACTTCCATATACAATCTGGAATGGTAATTTATCGATGCTCCTATTGACGGAATTATTGTATGCAAATTATGCCTGTAGTAAAATCAGATCCCACCCCTTCGGTTTATCTCCTACTAAGCATCTCAACAGATTTCCCAAACTCCTATTCCTTAATGCCTGAACTATACCATAAAACTCTTGATCATAAACATAATATTTTCTTTTGGCATCATTCAACTTCTCACTAAAATAAGCAATGGGTTTACCTTTTTGACTCAAAATAGCTCCAATGGCATTGCCACTAGCTCACAGTCTACTTTAAATACCTTATTAAAATCTGGAAGTGCCAAAACAGGTTGTTCTATAACGTTTCTTTTCAACAAATCAAAACTCTTTGCTGCTCCTGTAGTTCACTTAAACTCTTTTCTATCCCCTCTCATTGTTTCAGATAGGGCTCCATAGACACTACTGAAATTTCTGATAAACTTTCTGTAAAAGATAGCCAAGCCATGAAAAGATCTTACCTCAGTAGCACTCCTTGGAGTAGGCCATTCAAGGATAACATTCACTTTAGATCTGGGTCATTTTAAGACCATCTGCTGAGATAACAAATCCTAGGTACACTAATTCCTTCACAAAACTGCACTTCTTTAGGTTAATCAACAAATTTTCTTCCCTTCAATTCTCAAAGACCCTACAAATATGCATTATATGCTCTTCTAATATCTTACTGAAGATCAGAATATCATCCAAGTAAACAATAACAAACTTGCTCAAGAATTCTTTCAATACCTCGTTCATGAGCCACATGAATGTACTCAATGCATTGGTTAGCCCAAAGGGCATGACTAATCACTCATACAAGCCCTCCTTTGTCTTGAAGGTTGTTTTCCATTCATCTCCTTCTCTAATCCCGATTTGATGATACCCATTCTTTAGATCTATTCTTTTGAAGTACTCAACTCCACTCAAACAATCCATAATGTCATTGATCATTGGCTAGGGAAACATATACTTGATAGTAATCTTATTGATAGCCCTAGAATCTGTACACATCCTCCATTCTCCATTGTTGTTTGGTGCTAGTACTGCTAGTACAACACATGGACTCAAGCTCTCTTGAATCAACCTCTTCTGCAACAACTCTTGCACTTGTCTATTCAACTCTTCACTCTATGCTGGGGTCATTCTATGGGCTGCCTTATTCGGCAAACTGGCTCTAGGAATCAAGTCCATTTGATGACTGGTCTTTCTTATTGGTGGAAATCCATCGAGTACATTATCAAATACAATACCCTAAAACTCATCCAACAAATCTGCAGCATCCACAGGTACATTTGCTACTTCCTCTTTATCAACTTTTGGAATTAAAGAAAAACATGTATGTTCATGCTTCATGCCTTCTAGAAACTTCCTTCCATCAACTAAACATATTCTTGCATTACTACATACCTTTCCTATGTTTCCTCCAATGGCTTCAACTTGTGTTTGACTCCATCCTTTGTCATAGAATAGGTATTTGCATGTCCATCATGTATTGCATGGTGATCAAATTGCCATGGTCTCCCTAACAACCTATGACAAACATCCATAGGCATAATATCGCATAATACCTCATCATGATAGTTTCTGATTTTGAACTTGACCAAACATTGTTCATTGACCAAAGCCTTGTAGTCCTTCTGCAACCAGACAATTTGGTAGGGATTCAGATGCCTCCTCTCTAATTTCAATTTATTAGCCATTTCCTCTGAAACTAGGTTATCAGTACTACCACCATCTATAATGACAATGCATACTTTACCATTACACTTACATCTTGTGCAAAACAAATTCTTCCTTTGCTTAGGTTCCTTCTCATCATTTAGCAAGGCTCTTCTGGTAACAAGGACATCTCCTCTTTCAGCATCTTCAAAATTTTGAAGACTTAGCATCCTCATCTACATGTTCAACTCATGTGTTACCCTCTAGTCTCCTTTTTGTCCTTCCTTGATGTTGGGGACACTTATAAGCTCTATTTCCTTCTTCGCACTAGAAATATGTTCCACAAAAACCTCCTATTCTTGGTCCTCTTCTTCTTCCTCTTCCTCTCTGATCTCCATTATTTTGATTACGATGACGATAGGAATTATTTCCCCTTTGATTCTGACTACTACTAGAGTCATCATTCTTCTTTTGTTCTTCATTTTGACCTCCATAAGACCGTCTGCTAGGCTTTACGCCACAACCTCTTCCATTGTGCTTGCTCTTAAACTTCTTGTTTATTTTTTCTTCTACCTTCAAAGCAAATTGATATGCATCTTCAATGGTAGACATTCTTACCATTATCAACTCTTCTTGAATACTCGACCTCAACCCATTTTTAACGAGCAACCTTCTCCTTGTTGGCTTTAGAATGACCCATTCTGATAAGGACTCAATAGAACTCTTCTGTATACACTTGGACAAATATTCCCGCTTGCTTCAACCCTTGCATAGCTCATAGTCCACATGAATGAACTGTCTCTTCAATTTGTCCATCATCTGATCCCGTCTTGTTACCTTCTCCCTCCCTCTTCTATTTCTCTCCAACTGAACCTCTTTCCACCAAATTTTAGCATGACCTTTCAGTTTGGCTTTTGCGAATATAACCCTCTCAAGATCTTTTATTTCCTCAACCTCAAAGTACTCTTCCATATCATTGATCCAATTGATCAACTCTTTTGGATTAAGATTTATAGAAAATATGGAAACATTAATTTGAGTCTCTTTCCAATCTTGGAAATGACCCTAAAAAACCCAACTTTGTCAGGATCTCTAGGCACTTCTTGCTCTTCTTTAGATTCTTCCCCACTTTCATCTCTTACCCTAATATCAACTCCTCTTCACAACTCCTCTTGCCATGTTTGTACTTGTCTCTAGAGGGCCCTAAAACCCTCTTATGTCACACCAGCGATTCTTCCACCATGGTTCCTTCATGGAGGCATTTTCCTTACTTATTTTTCAAACCCATGACCACAGTCCTAGTGCAAACTGCCTCGCGTTCGACGATCTTCTTACACACTTGAGAACTTCTGCTATGATACCACTTGATGAGGGGTACTCCCCTTACTCAAACACACATAACATAATAGGGAAATAAACAAAATATAGTAAGAGCATCAAAATTGTAAGAAAAAACACTTGCTTTCTATTATCTTCAATGAAATGACATTACAATGTTCAGAAAAATAACATGCTACAACCTCATGGGCATTTTCATTACAATAATCTGCAAGACAGAGCCACAAACTATCCTTTTGGAACTGACGAACCCCAAAACCCCAATTCATCCCTACATATGTAGCACCAATAACCACCATAGAATATTCTAGAAAGTCAAACTTTCTGATTTTGGCGCCTAGGGTACAAATTCCTGTCTAAGTGATTCTTCTTTCTCCTTCCTTATGTATTGAAATAACGCACACCGCCCGACAATATATGTTGTCGGGTATAAAACCGAACTCACGTACTATCGTTGTTAAGTTCTGACAAAGGTCCGACTTGTCAAAAAAGTATGGAGTCAGGTAGTTGGGGGGAAACTGTAACCTCTGAACCACTTCACAAGTTGGGATGAGAGCCTGACTTACTAACAATGCACGATGTCGGATAGTTGGGGGGAAACTACAACCTTTGAACCAGTTTGAAAGTTGGGAAGAGATCCTGATTTGCCGACAATGCATGATGTCGGGTAGTCAGAGGGAAAAGTAAAAACTCAAACTTTCATACTTGGTATCTGATCATTGCCAGGAAAGTAATTGGAACAATCCGTGCTCAAACAAAATACTTACAAAAAATATTTAAACTTGCTAAAAAAATAGTAGCTCTGTCCAAATTAGCTCTTATTGAAAAAGTAGGCAATATTTTTGGGGATATGCAAGACTGCTCTTACACCTTGGATGCTCCTGCATCATAGAGAAGCATCGTCGACATCGAAAGGGGAGATCCACATAATCCAATGATTGAGTCCAATGCCTATCCACAACCATGAGTACCACATCCCTCGAGAGGGGTGTGGAGATGCCAATGTCCACCAAAATGCGTGTGAAGGTAGAGAGGCACATAGTTGTTGCAGCCTCATCCACCTTTAAGAAACAACCAATAGAATTTACAATGACCTCAAAGAAAGAATTTCCCAAAAATGAAGGGGAATATTTGGGAGACGAACCCGCACTGAATGCACATTGAGCGGTTCAGTAAGAGGGTTAAAGGAGACTCTCCAAGGTTTGGCTGAGAGAGAGTGAATCCCCCAGCCCCACAACTTGCTCATCACAAAATCATGGTCTTTGGTCTTTAGAAGAAATAAAACGAGCAATTAGAAACGCCTTTGCCCAAGGGAAAAGCTCAATATTACCATAGACTAAGGATCTCCAAGAATCGGAAACCTAGTGATGCAAATCCGAAAGGGAAGGATAGAAACCACTGTATCTACGGACCAACCCATAACGTTGGTATAAATCCACATTCTCCACCACATCCAGACCACACACCACCATAGGGATGTATTGGCACATGCAAGAGGTTGAGATTTTTCCCTTAAAGGAATAGTTGCAGTGGATTTGGCAATGTGAGCAAAACTCTGTCCACCAACAAAAGTCCGTGGAACCCTTGTACCAATGGCTGGAACTGCCAAATCACTAGCAGTAGGGTGTGGAGCAGACACCAACCTCAAAATAGAGTGTTCAGGGTGAGCCCCACACGACCCATTAGAAACGGTGGCAGGAAAGTCTATGACGTCAGGCAAAGTAGCTGGAACGCCCACAGGGCCAGAGGGAAAAGTAATTGTTCCAACAAGCACAAAGGCTTTGGAGTTCAAATTTTTTTGCCTGGACGGGAATACTCGTTGGCACGACAGTGGACGTGGATGCAGATGACATTGTTCTTCTCCAAATCCTATAAAAAGAAAAACAAGTTGATTATAAAGGAGAACATTTTTTTAGATGGCCAAAAAACTATTTTTTCATATTCCTTTGGAGTTTTATTGTCAAAGTAGTGTCTACACTAATTATTGCATGTATAAATAATAATCTCAAAATTGGCCAAATAGGGATTAAAGAAAATGAGAATGAGAGCCTATCTATTATAAAGAATAATGCAATCAACTTCAATTTGAAGATAATGCCCAAAACCATGATGCATTTTCATTAACAATGGTTGTGTTGGTTATCTTCAACTTGATTTTACATAGAAGTTTTTAAAGTCTTATCCTTGATACCTCTATGGATGTCACTTTTCAATATGTGATGCTTATTGACAACAAAGATACAAGTGTTCTTGACCACTTGTTCATATATATATATATATATATATATATATATATATATAAAAGCAATTGGAGATTCTTGAATTGATTTTTTATTATTTCCAATTGTAAGGATTCCATGTACTGCATATTAATATATATAAAATATAGTAGAACACATATAACCAAATTAACTACACAAGGAACTAGTTATTTTTTCACAAGGTTTTAGATATCATAGTGACAAGAATATTATTAACTCAAGCTTAACTAGTCTTGAGAAGGTCAAACCCCCAATTATCAGTCATATAAGAAAGTGAAATTAAAACATGAATGGTGTGCTTAGCTCTTTAACTTTCTAAAATCAAAGTTGAAAGAATTCTATTCAAGTATTTTTTTGATAGGTTACATAGGAGTTTATTAGGTCCTCACCCATGAATGATGATAGAATACATACAACAAATAAAATTGAGGACCAATAAATTGTTAATTTAGAGTAAAACAAAATATGACTACTTGGTTATATAAAGAAAATAGAGACTACATTCTAAGCAACAAAGCATAACTAAAAGACTTTGCTTACCAAGAAAGTATGAGGAACAACATAGTTTAAATTTTAAAGTATGGTCTATCTTCAACACCTATGAACCACCAATGCCACTCATTAAATCCTTAATCATAAAAATAAAATATATACTAAATTCACTTGTCATTGCCTCACTATAGGTCAATGAGAGGGATTTTGTAGACAATAATCTAAATTCCAAAACTTAGTGTTGTGGATAAACTATATTCTTGTGTAAAGTATCATCCCCTAACAAATGAAGGGAGAAGGAAATCTTGATTTCCAATTTTCCATTGGTATGGCTTATTATCAACTATTTCGGCATGATCTTCAAATCAAGGCGAAAGATTAAACATCCTCTAATCAATGAAAGAGGACCAAAATCTTCTTTCTTAGCACACTAATATCTACCACTGTGGCAACCTAATTGAAACGATTATTAATTGAAGGGAGATTAAAAAAAAAAATTCCTTACCTACTATATGACATAAACACCAACCTTAGGAAGCAAGAAAGGAAGAATTTACTTGTACACACTAAAGTCCATAAAGTTTTCTTCAAGGTGCTATTAAAAAATCTTCATGGAATGAATCCCTCACAATGATTGGAAAATCCCAATAGACTATAAGATAACATTTTATTTAAGACTGAGCCTAAAATAGAGATCACAAGATTTACTATCAAACCCCATCTAAAACATAAGAAGAAAACCCATTTAAAAAATGGACAAACAACCACCAAATAGACTAAACCTAACAAACTACATGGAAATAACTAATGCTCTTGCGGTTAGGGTTTCCTCACCTTCGGGAAACTACAGATCTTGCAACTCTTCTCTGTTGTCTCTTCAGCTTGTTGGTGGAGGCCATTCTGACACTTTTGGTGTGGGGTCTAAGGGTGGGAGGATTGTTGTCCCTTCCGTGCCTGCCCGACCTTCTTCATTGGGGTTGAATGGGCCTTCTCCTGCAACGACACCCTCTACTGCTCCTGTGACCAATGCTCGTCCACCTCAGTCTACTTCGGGTGGGACAAATGCCTTTTGTGCAACGTCTCTGGTACCCTCTCCCCCTCCCCTCGTGGATGGGGGTGCTTCTTCTAGGGTCTCTTCCAATGTGGTGACTGGTGTGATGTGGCCCAACGTGATCATTGCTTCTTCTCCAGACAATGTTGGATGCCCTTTATCTACGGCTCCATCTACTCCTAATCTGTCTGCTGCTAGGGTTGCGGATTAGCAGCGACCTGGCATGGGGAACATTGACGGCCTGTTGAAGAGGCGACATGCTGAGAAAGGGCCTTTCCCTGTCTTAAAGCCCATTGCCATTGCAGTGGAAGCGGAGACGGAGGGGGAAATAGATCATAATATCTTTGTTTTCTCCACCCATGGTGTGATATGTCTTTTCAGGGGTTTTTGACCTAGCCTCCCAAAGTTGCATGTTTGGATCTCACAACATTGGGAGCCTCTCCTTATTGGTACAATTCATAATTACTCTATGACTAGGGTTTTTTATTGCTAAATTTGAGAATGCGATCATTTTTTTAGTTGGGAGGACAGATTTTTGCTAATGATAAAACCCGACATGCTGATTTCAACCCTTCTTTTGAAACGTTCAATAAGATTCCAATGTGGGTTCGACTACCTTATCTCCACCTTCATCTATGGGTTGACAGTCTTTTAGAGGAAGTGGGAGAAGCATTTGGGGACTTTCTAATGGTAGATGATGAATCGTCTGATATTCTTCATTCTACCTTTGCTCGTATTTTGGTTGATGTGGATGTTTCTAAGGGGCTTCCTGCAGAGATCTTAACTAAATCTTCTAAGGGCAGATGGATCCAAACTCTGGACTATGAAGGGATTCCCTTCAGAGGTAGAAGATGTTTTAAAACTAGTCATGTGGTGGCTCAATGTGGATTAGAGAAAATCAAAACGACGGCTTCGTGGTGGAAAGGTGCTTCAGTTCAACATTATATGGTTGAGAAGAAATTTGATAACCATAGGAGTTTCTCCCAGGTTGGTGCGGAGGATTCTTCTCAGACTGTTCTTGTTACTAAGGATGGGCCTGCTGAGGCTAGTGTGCTGAGGCAAGTTTCTCAGGTGAAGGGGATTGTGCCTCAGACTGTTATTACCTGTGACAATGTCTCGACCAATCTTTCTGGTGGCATCCATGATTTTGCTTTGCTTGTAGGGAGAATATCTCACGATGCCCATGAGATGGTGGATGCTTCCTCTGCAGACAATCTCTCTCAGGATGATGGTGGTCTAGTGATAGGTTCGTTGGATTGGCATGATGTGGCAACAAAAGTGGAAGAGGGTTGGATCACTCTTAAGGATAAGCAGGCTAAGACGTCTAAGCCCTCTTTTGACATGACTCTTCGTTCCCACAAGTGTAGTGCTAAAGGTAAATATTGATGGTTCTTGGTTGGGGATGCATTGGCTGGAGTTATTTATGGCCTTTCTATGGTTTTTGGGCTGCTTGCTAGTGTTTTATTGCAGCTTTTGTTCCTGGTTGTGGGAGCTTGTTTGTTTTTCCCATGCGGTTGTTTTGGGAGCCTTTAAATCTTATGGTTGTCTGGTGTTCTCTTTTCCTATCTTTTGACAACATTTTGGTTGTGGGTTCCAGATCCATTCAAAATCTAATTGTAAAGGGTTTCGAATACCGTCAAAACCTATTTTTTCCTTAATAAAAATAACAAACTACATGAAAATTTTAAAAAATGTGAATCCAAATTATATAGGAAGTTGGCTCCTAATGAGTCACAAAGTCAAACTAACATTACCAAAAATAAGGATGTCACACTCATCAATATTGAGTGTGCCAAAGAAATCACAACCTAATCACCTAAAAACATGAAAATACATTAAAAGGTCAAAAATGTAAACTATATTTTCAAAGATTAAGAAATCCAAGCCAAAACAACAATCATCCAAAGAAAATGTTATCTAGCCCAAGTCATGGACATAAATCAATATGAGGAGAGCCCCCCAAAAATTCCAAGAATATAATCCCGTTGATAAGAATCTTGAAAGGAGATTGATCAATCCAAACGTGTGCCAAAAGATCATCACTTATTACATTAAAAAAATGTAAGGAGATATCAAAATGGTCATGGTCATGGTCATGGTCATACAATGGTAAACCTTCATCCAACAAGAACACCCTAATAATAATATTTCCAAAAAAATCATCCAACCAAAAGAAATCTCTTCAGAGAACCACATCCCACTTAGCTTCATTGATAGTTCTATTTTCATATAAGAAAGAGCCACCTTTCATTAAGTTTTTATTTTATCATTTTGGATTGATCACAACACCTACTTTACAAAATCAAAAGTAACTCTAGAAACATCAATAAAATTGAATTTTCAAAAGGAATTTAGACCAATAAGACTTTTTCTACCAACCTTATCTATCACCTTGTTATAAGGGCCTTTAAAATGTTGTTAGTGTAATAATACACTTATACATCCTATACTATGCACAAGTAGCACTCAAGGGAAGTCATGTGTGAGGAAATCTAAGATGAGGAAATGATTTCAACAAACTTTTTTATAATTAGAGAAAGGAACATGGTGCCCAACTCACAATATTATATTTATTTATTTAGTAGGAAGCAATTTTTCAAATGGTAAAAATGAGTATATGTCCACATCTTCTTAAGGAGCATAAGGAAAAAAAATAGATCCCTTGAAAGGGCATTTAACTTAATACAAACGTTTCTACTCTATAAGGATTAATAGATTGTATTTGTATAATTTTAAAGTTATAATAAATATTTTGCATTACAATGATGTCAATAAAGTATATGTGATAGTTGACATTAATTATAAATAATTAGGTGTGTTTTAGGTAAAATAAGTAAGACATTATTATAAAATAAAATAATAATAAGTTATTTATAAGTTTAGGTTTATTTTTTTTTATATTAATAATAAGGATATCAAAAGAAAATATTACATAACGAAGCAGTTCACGGTGTCATCAAAATACAATACAGAGGCAGAGCCTCAATTGAGAGTTACAGAGTTTTAACGAAATTTAACCACCAAAACAAAGATCATAGCCAAACTTATGATAAGATATCATTTTACTCATCGACCCAGGCTATCCAGCCCCTAGTGCCCTCCATCCACACAATATTCTTTTTCTTCTGGATCTGGTGCAGAAGGAAGATCATATTATCAGAGGCCATCTTACTGTTCTTCTTGAGCTCACGGTTGAAGTCTTTGATAGTTCTTTCAAATATGTGCAAATTGTCAATATGGCTCCTCCACGCCTGAGCATCCTTGACTTCGTAAGGGAAGAAAGTGGCGTGCCCGCTCTTAAGAAGTCTCTTGAACTTATCTTTTTCAACCCTCATTGTGATTTGAATCTGCAAATTTTTTTTGAAGTATGTGAGACTTTTGAAAGACTCAGTAAGCACCCTGGTACTACCTTGAAACCTTTCCTCATTCCTGCACTTCTAGATCTGCCACAGAATGTTAGAAGAAAGAATCTGCCAGAATAAGTTAAATTCCTTATTAATACCATCAATATGACCAGATATAATCTCAAAGACATTAACATTGTTAGGAATGAAAATATCAAACATACGCCAAATTTCTTTGGCAAATCTGCAGTCAAGAAAAATATGCCTACCAGATTGAGGGACACTACAAAAGATACAACATTGATCAGAGGAGAAATCATTTCGAATAGGGAGTCTGTCCAACATTAAGAGCCATTTAAAATATTTGATTTTAGGTTCAATAGGAGACTTCCAGAATTTGCCAAAAATCTTCTTCCAATCCGAGGGATCAAGATTAGAGTACCAGATTTTATTGGTATGGTCAAAGATGGATTCATTTTGACTGATCACTTTGTAGATGCTTTTGGCTTTAATTTTATTCGTACTAGGTCCATCAGGGCACTTACTTTTTATAAACTTGTCAGAGTCAATTTGACAACAGGTAGGAAGACTTCTACAAGCACCCAAGATCATGTTATAGGTTTTTTTCTGGGAAATGGGGATGTTAAATTTGGCCCTTAGTTCTTCCCAGCTAATTAAACTGTCATCCTCAAACAGATCCATGAATTGAGATATACCCATCTTATGCCATAGCTTGGCAGAACATCCTTTAGACAGGGCAAGTGGCCTACCAGAGCGATGCAGGTTCCACCAAATGGAACTCTCACCAAATAACTGAGTATCATCATGAAAAGCCTTATTAGAGGCAAACTTTTTAACATTGCTCCAGGCCTTCCATATGGACTTGAAGACAGCCGAGCCTTGAACCACAATAGGAAAGGTTCCTAAAATTAAGTCAGAAAAAGGGAGATTTTTCCAGTCCTTAGCATTCTTAGGATACCCTCTTTCAATATTGCTTCTAATAAGCACTTTCCAAGGATCATCCCCAGCTAGAGAGTGAAAGATCCATTTGGCAGCTAAGGCGATCCCCATGGTTTTAAGGCCCTTCAACCCCATTCCCCCAAGGAGTTTGTCAGCATGACACCAATCCCACCTTACAGCATGAGTTGTTCGGTTACCTTTGCCGTCCGACCAAAGATAATTCCTAATCTCTTTTTGGATTTCTAAAATTTGGTAATTACTGAACATCCAGGCAGAAGCATAATAAATATTGTAAGAGGAGAGAATTTTTTGGCAAACTTGAACTCTACCTGCCAGAGATAGAGACCTATTGTGCCACTTGTTCAACTTTTTAGATATCTTCTCTTTGACCCAAAGCCACATGTCTTTGATAGAGGGATCAATAGAAAATGGGATACCCAAGTATCTAACAATGGTGTGCGGACCTCCCCATTGAAAGTTAAATTTATTAAACCAAGTAGGGGGTTGATCCTCCCACCCAAGACATAAAGATTTGGAATGAGAAAGACGAGCTCCAAAGATGGTACAGAAGATCTTGAGTTTCTCAAGCATAGCTTCAAAGTTACTTTCAGAGGATTCGTGGAACATGGCCGTATCATCTGCAAATTGATAGTTTATAAGGTCCTCCCCATTAGGTAGGGAGATACCTTTCATAGGTCAAGAAAGTTTTTCATCTCTAAGGATATAAAAAAGTGCATCCGTAGCAATAGCAAAAAGGGAGGGGGTTAACGGGCAACCTTGTTTGATGGAACGGGAGAGGGGAACAGCCTCAAACAACGAACCATTGACATCAATTTGAGCAAAAGCATCACTAAGAAGCACATTAACAACTTTAAAAAATATGCTAGGGAAACCAAAGGCTTTCAGCATCATGGATATGAATTTCCATTCAATCCCGTCGTATGCTTTTTCAAAGTCCAAGAGGAACATAGCTGCGTTTTGATTGGAATTTTTAGCCCAATTTAAGGCTTCCCGGCTAGTAATAAGATTTTCCAGGATATATCTGCCTTTTATAAAACCAGTTTGGGTCGGGCAAACAAATTTAGGAAGAATCTTCTCAACTCTGATAGCCAAAATTGTAGCAAAAATCTTATAGGAGACATTAAGGAGAGTGATAGGACGCCAATTCTTAAGCAGGGCCTTATCCCCATCTTTAGGAAGAAGCTTAATGATACCACTATTAATGTCTTTACCCAGGGTACCAGTATCGAGGGCTTCCATATAAATATCATGAAGGTCCTTGGAGATCCATTCACTGTTAGCTTTGTAAAACTCAACAGGCAGCCCATCGGGCCCCGGGGCTTTATCAACCTTCAGAATATTAATAGCATTCTTAATTTCCTCAATCGAGATATCTTTACAGAGTAAAGATGCATCAGTGTTGGAGATTTTATTGGGAATCAGACATATACATCGGTTTCTAAGAGTGTTAGCCTCCTCAGTGTCCTCAGGGGTGAATAGTTTCTTATAATAGGTGGCAAAAGCATGCTTTATGCCATCAAGATCAGTAATTTCTTGATCCTCAGAAATAATTCTGTCAATAGACTCATTAACCTGCTTTTGCTTGATAAGATTAAAGAAAAACTTGGATCCCCTGTCCCCGACATGAAGCCAGTGGGCCCGGGAACGAATTTGAGCCCCTCTAATCTTAGTTTGTTGATGTTGTCTAAGGGCATCTTTGATACTAGACACATGGGGAACGAGTGAGGCATCCCAGGGGTAGGTTTATTTTTTCATATAAGAACTAATAATTAATAAATTGTGTTTTCATAATTATAGGATTGTAATAAATAAAATATTAAGTAATGATGTCATTGAAATAGTATGATTGTCCAATGATAATTGATAATGATATTTTGTGTTTTAGATATAAATAATTAGATGTATTATGAATAAAAATAGACAATATTGTTATACAATAGTAAATTATGAATAAGTTTTTTTTATCAAATAGACATTAATAATTAACAAATTATATTTTCATAATAATTTGATTAATAATAAATATCATAATATAATTAAATAAAAATAATAATAAGTAATCATGTTATTGAAATAGTTTCATAGTCTAATGATAATGATTTTCATACTTTCCATATACATAATTAATTGAATCTTGAGTAAAATAGATAAGGAAATAATAAGATGTGAATAATTGTAATTTTTCACATTTTTAATATTGTAAAAAATTGATTATTAAAATTTATTAAGGTCAATTAGTTATTTCTTATAATTATTTGAATATATTTTTGAAGAATGTATCTCCCTTTTCAACTATATATAATTATTAATATTTTTAAATTTTAAATTATGGATTTTTTTTCTAAGATTTGTAATATTTGAGAATCTTAAAAATTGTTATATTTGTGCAGGGGATCATCATTTAGCAATGTTTTATATCTCACAATCAACATAAGAGACATCATTGGGCATTCAAAAGCTTTGAAATGTGATGAGTACATATTATTAATATTTTTTTTTATTTTGATAGATTAATGTGATTTTCTTAAGATTTAGAAAAAATGTTACATATCAATATGAGAGTAATGTCTAAAAGATACATGAAGATACATGTTGAATGCATACTTTTTTAAGAAATATATTTTATAACTTTTTATTATATTTGCACATTATTGATTATTTTTATTTATTCAAATGTTCTTATTACTATTAAACTTATTGCTTTTAGGTGGTTAGAAGGTTATATTTATAATATAATATGATGATAAACAATGAGACATCCAATTTATTTAATTTTAATTATTATTAAATATGTAAATCAAATTTCATTGAAGATTTTTAATTGAAACGTTTTATGTAATAAAGCAAAAAAATGTATTTAAATACATAATAATTAGTATCTCAATATCAAATGCTTGCTTTAACATTTAATTCATATTTACATTTATAATTATAATTACTCCAAGAAAGTTAATCTTGATTATAAATTAACTTTTGAACTTTATTATGTAGAGCATATTTGACATTATTCGTAATGATCATGAATTAAATGTATTAGATAACCTTCACATGAAATGAATATTACATGTCTTTTAATGCATTGAATAGATTCTAATTGTAAATTGGCCATACAATATATGTATATGTCTCTTGGGATACCTTCATAGTTGTTTTGTATAATATTAAATATTAAGTTTGGACTAAGTCGTACATATATGGATGCTTTCTACTCTCTCTCTTCTAACCAACTTACATTTAGTATATTTTTAATCTTTGGAAATAATTTTTTTTTTATGAATAAGGGGTCGAAGCTGAAATTTTTGTATTAATAATAAATAAAGAGTACATAAAATTAAACAACCTACCCTACTAAACCAGGCTGTAGCTTGTGGTAAAAAACCAAAATGGAGCATCTAACCACACTCATCCACAAAATAGTAGAGTTCAGTTGGTAAAAAACCCAAATGGGGCATCTAACCACTCCCATACACAAAATAAAAGAGTCTAGTTTGATATTGAAATAAAAGGGCAAGCTGTCAAAGATCCTAAGCTAATATTGTTATAAATATCAAACAACCCAGGATGAACTTATCTTCGTGTCTCAATCAGAAGATGAGGAGGAGCTCGCTTTGTTATCCTATGCCTTAGCCACACTTTCGGAGTCTTGGGTTTCCTCTACCTCTTTAAGGAGACAAAGCACATGTTGATTAATCTTTCTATGAGTAAACCACTAAGTCTCATAATGAATAAGAACTTATAGAGAGCTTTGAATTTATCTGAATAGTTTAATGCATATTTAATCCTTCATTAAGTATTTTTAATTTAATCTACGTAATAGATTGAAACCACTACTTTTCTAAAGGCATCAAAGTTTGCTTCTATTTTGAAATTTTAGTTAATGGTGATGAATAGTGTAAATTGAAAAGAGGTTTGCCATAAATTCATTGAGTGTACAAAAATGTCTTTCAATTTTTCCTTAAGAATATTTAAATGTTTCTATTTTAGATTACATTATGTAATTTTTATTTTCAAAGAGAATTATACTAGTACAATGCACGATCACTCATTTTTTTTTCAAACATTGAATAATTTTGTTGGAAGTATTAAAACTCTCTTAATCTTTAAGCATCTAAATATTGAAAAGCATCATACTTTTATTTGTTTAAATTAGAAAAAGTAACTTTGGGGATAACTTTTTTAGAATAATTCTAAATTATTTTAATCATAATTTTTTTTATTGTTAAGGGTTTGTTATCAAATATAAGTCTAAATTAAACTATCTCATTCATTTTAATTTTTCTCCTAAATTTTTGTAAGTTACATAATGTTAAAAGAGAGTTTCTAGAATAGTAAAATAAGCCATTATTGCTACTTATGATAGTTTTCTTCATATTTCTAATAATTGATTTCTTTAGTTTAAATATTTCTTACTTATAGCCAAAGAACTAGTTTTTCTATGTTTCTTATCGAGTTGAGTTGTCAAAAGTAGTGCCTAGACTAACTATTGCATGTGTAAATAATAAACTCAAAATTGGTCCAATAGGAAATATTAAACAAAAAGAGAAGCTATGTATTGTAAGGAATACATACAAACAACTTCAATTTGAAGATAAATGCACAAAAACATGATGCATTTTCATTAACAATGGTTCTATAGGTTCTCTTCAACTTGATTCTACATAGAAGTTGTAAAAGTCTTACCCTTGATACCTTTATGGATATCACTTTTCATCATGTGAGGAGTATTGACAACAAAGATATTAGAAAGAAATTTTTTATTATGCAAGGATATACTCTAGGCATATCAAGTATTCTTGAGCACTTGTTCATATAGCTTCATAGGCAATTGGAGATTCTTGAATGAATTTTTTTCATTCTCAATTGTTTTGAATAATAGGAAAAACAAGTTTTGAAGGGACCCGAAACCTTGTACAAAGATAAAACTTAAGATAGAGCATTAAGAGTTCCCAAAACACAACTACCCAGCCATAACAATAGGCCAAAGAAACCCAAGAGACACAAAAGATCTCAACCAAAGAAAAGAACAACATCCTAGAAACACCCAAACCATTGTACAAGATAAACCAATAGAAAATCGCAGCATAAGGAATAAGAACTACCCTTCTGTCCCCTTCAAATGGGACTGCAAGGTCATGTCAAAAGAAGGTGATGACTTCTTAGAATGTTTTCCTTTAACAACGACCCAACCAACATCAACACTAGCAGCCTTATTCTGCTAGCACAACGAATCCAAAGCTGAAGATCCAACACCTAGCAATGGAGTTGAATCTCCCAGCAAAACAGTCAGCGTAGGGCCAACATTAGAACCATCCAAAGGGTGATCAAGAAATGGGACTGCAAAAGTAGAACCAACAACAGTCAAAACATCATCAAGGCTAGCAGAACCAACACCCTCAAAACCACCAGCAGAAAGCCTGGCATTATCCAACAAAGAAAGAGCAGAATCAGATCCAGCAGAAGGGACATGAACAAAACCAACAACAGGAACAAAGCCAGCCGCTCCAGCAGACCCAACAGGAGCAACAACCTCCTCAACAACATGTACAAGATTGCCAATATCAGGAGCAACCTCCTTCCCACACCGAGAAGAACTTTTCAGGACAATGTAATGTTGGGTAGAGGCACCCTTCCACCAAGAAGGATAAGATTTCATCTTCTTGGTGTCAAAGCCACATTTGGATGAAGTGTGACCAGTCTTAAACATTTTTGACACCTAAAAAGAATACCTTCGTAGTTAAGCTGCTGGATCCAAGATCCCAAAGATGATTCAATTTTGATTTCAGCTGGGAGGCCCTTTGAGGTGTCAAGCTCTACCAAAATGCGAGCAAGAGTGGAATGATACATATTGTAAGACTCATTATCAATCAACAAAAAATCCCCCAAAACCCCACTCACTTCCTCAAGGACGGAGTCATGCCAAAGATGAAGGGGTGGGTTAGGGAGCCTAACCCATAAAGATTTCAGTGGAAGGATTGAAATCAGGGTGCCACGACTTTACCATAAGAAAAAAATTTCATCCTCCTAGCAAAAGAAGTAATCACACAGGATCGTGGCTCGATCCTCAACATTATCAAACTTTGCAATGAAAAACCCTTTTTCCATTGGATAGATATTAATGGTACCTGATATTTTTGGATCCCATCTTCGAGAAACCCAGTCATGCAGTTGGGGGAGGCTTGGCCAGAAACCCCAAAAATGAAAAATCAATCCTGTGAGACTTAAAGATATCATTACTGTTCACCAAATCCCCATTAGCAGCAGAGGAAAGCTTAACAGAGAGAGACCCACAAACAGGAACCAAAGCGATGGAAGACCCATTATCAACAGAAACCCTAAGTCCTTTCCCAACCACATTCGACTTGGAGACAATGTCGGCAAAAGACCCAATCGCAACAGACACCCCAGCCACAGCTATAGAAGGACCCGAGGCCACCACAACCCTAGTTGCAGCCGCAGAAGGACCCAAGGCCACCACAACCCCTGATGGAGTAGGGCAGGAGGCAGGCAACACCACATCAGAAGGGGAAACCCCAACCTATACCACACACTTTGCATTTAACACAAAATGCATAGAGTACACGAAAAGCGCGGAGCACTCTGGAAGAGATGGACACTCAACGCACATGGGAGAAGAACGTGCAGCATGCTTGGGAGCCATTAAACATGTTTTTGAATTGTTATCTTCCATGTATAATTTGGTCAATGAAGTAATATTATTATGTACAATATAGATGAAATATAAGAGAGAAATTTTAACCAAATTAATTACACAAGGAACAAGTTATTTTTCCAAAAGGTTTTATATACCATGGAGACAAGAATATTATCAACTCAAGCTCATGTAGTCTTGTGAAGGCCATATCCCTTGTTTCCATAACCATTTAAGAAAGTGTAAATAAAATATGAAATGTGTGCTTAGTTCTTTGACCTTTTAAAAATGGGAGTAAAATAAATTCCTTTCAATTTTTTTGATTGGCTAAGTAGGAGTCTATTAGGTCCTCATCCATGAATGATGATAAAATGCACATAACAAGTAAAATTGACACAAAACTAATTGCTAATTTATAGTAAAACAAAGAAGGATGACTACTTGTTTATAGAAAACATAAAGATTTCATACTAAGCAAAAATGAAAAAATTAAAAGACTTTCTCACCAAGAAACCATGAGGAACAACATAGTATAAATTTTAAGCAATAGTCTATCTTGGATGCTCCTGAACCACTAATGTGACCCACTGAATCTATAATCATATAAAGGAAATGTATACCAATAACACTTTCCATTGACTCACTATAGGTCAATGAAATGGATTTTGTAGATAATAATCCAACTTCTTAACCTTAATATTATAGATAATCACCAATTATCTAAATGAAATTGAACACTCATATATAGTGTCCCACTCCCGTTCTCTGGTTTGAATTTTGAAACTCTGCAACTCATGGTCAATGATGTCAGTGGGGGCCCGATGAAGGGTGCTCCCCTTAATACCACAAACACATCACAGGAACAAAGAAGCAACAACAATTTGCAAGAACAGAAAATGGGCTTCTTATTATCTCCACAAATGTGGAATTACAAACTTTTAGAATTACAATATGCAAAGCCACATGGGCATTCCCCTTACAATATTCT